>BPLR01017463.1:0-16963 GCA_021605095.1 Caerostris extrusa
GTAGCGGGACAGAATCAGTATGTAGAAAGAAGGTATTTCTCAATGAATGAATGAATGAAGACCTTCTCATAATAGACTATAGTCCATATCCCCTGTCCAGCTTGTAGAACTATAATCTACTGGAATTATGCTGCATCACTGTAAAAAGTCTGCTATCTTTTCAAAATGTATGCCTAACAAGGGTACGTACAGCTTTATGCGCAAGACTATGTGCAGAATGTTGTAGGAAAATTATTTAATAAGTGAAAAATGGAAGTATGTAATTACAGGTGATGAATACTGGATTTATTTATCTGCATACAATAGAAAAAAACCATTTACTATTAAAAACAAGTAGCAAAAGACATAAAAAAGTTTTGGTAATAATATTACTGGATTCTCTTATAACTGAAAAGACAAAATTAGGAAACTAAAAAAAAAAAAGTTAATGATATTTTTTTATAATTAACTTGGGTTACTTTCAGAAATATATTTTAACATCAGTTTTCAATGATGACATTTCATCACTTTTATCCAAACAATTGTCATTGTGTTACGTTTCACAACAAAATATTGCTACTATACATACCTCTAATTATACTGCGCCATATTTGGAAAAAATAAGAAATAATGGCTTCCGCCTTCATTTCTCATTAATGAGGCTATTCCATTTATAAGTATCTCACATACATCCTCCACGTACATCCTCCATCCATAAGATTCGCTTGAAATAATTTTCACCGTCACTTTGTATTAATTTTTGATATTCACTTGCTTCTTTTGTGGAAAGTACTTCACCAATCTTCAGCAACCACAATTGCTGCATGAAAATTTTTGCTTTAGTTGCTCCCATTCCATTCCCCCATTCCCCTTCCAAGTAGGTTCAAGAGTCTCTCAATGATCTCTTAGTAGACAACACAGATCTCTTAGTAGGATGAGCAAGATATTCACCATCTACCTTGAAGACAATGCATCAATATCAGCTTTCTATAAAGTTTCCAAAGTTTTAATTTCATTCGTTGTTGATATTTCGTCTTCCTTTTCAGTGTTAAAAATCATTTCTGAAGCATTCCCATACCAAGAATATTTCAGCAGACTTTAAAATATCGATAAATTGATGTTGTATTTTTTTTGTGCTTTTCTTAGAGTATTAGTTCGACTTAGTACTTAGTCTACGTAAAACCTCGTTACACATTATTGATGCTGTACCAATAGGGAAGTTCTTGTTTTCATATTTTTTTTAATTTCATTTCAAGTTTTTTTCTTTAATTTGTTTTAAGGTCTGCGTTGCTAGATATGAATGATTGAATAATCAAGAATGACCAATCCTCATTGAATAATTAAGAATAATCAATCCTCATTGAATAATAAAATTCGTTGTTGTTTGTTGTTGTTTCTTATCCCACTTGGCTGGCCAAACCCACGAGCCCATACGTACTCTTGATTGAAGGGGAAGGAAGCAGCTTCTGTTGTGATGGAGCACCCGTAGGTAGAAGTCTGACTTTGGCTCCGTGACGACGCTCTTACAGTCATAGGAGACCGGGACCTACGGCTTAAAGTGGATTCCGAGCCACTACAAACATCCATGGCACCGCCGGGATTCGAACCCGAAACCTGTGGCACCGAGCGCCAGACACTCGGCCCTTCAGGTCCCAAATTTGTGTATACCAACGTACACTACAAATGATTTAGGTGAAACCGAACCTCTGACACCCGTTCATTTCCTTCATTTTGGAAAGACCGAATTCAGCTATCCATTACACTTTGCTGATTTGGTAAATAAGACTTTAACAAAGGAGACTCTTCCGAGAAAAAACGATATCAAACAAATCTGTTAAAACAGTTATGGATTAAATGGAAAGAGCAGCACGTACTTAGTCTGAACTCTGCACATCATTTCAAATTTCCGGAAAAACTCAAGAACTTGAAAATTGGAAATGTTGTATTAATACATGGAACTCGGAAATCCAAATTGTTATGGGACCTAGGAATAATTAAGGAAGTCATTGAAGGAAGAGATAACCTCATTCGTGCGTGTGTGGTGAAAACCGCAAGGGGACTTTTCCGAAAACCTGTACAGTTACTGTATCCTTTTGAGTTAGAAATTTCATAAACGTAATGCTTGTCCTTAAAATTTTGTGGCATGCTTTAATTATATATTACTATTATTGTTTAACTGCTGGTAGTTTATTTCATTGAATTGACTTTTAATATAGAAGTTTAATTTATATTTGTAACAGAAAGAATTTATGGTGAATAGTAATTCACAAAATATATCTAACGTTTATTTTTTTTTTTTCTTTCCAGTTTTCTACTTTGATAATTATTGTATTATTTGAATTTGTTCAATTAGGTAATTGAATTGGATATTATTGTGTAATGTATTATGTATGTACTCTTAAAAGAGTCCAGGTGGGGAGGATGTTGGAATTTTTATGCTCTAGTTCGCGCCAAGCAGCGTCGCGTGGTAGTTTTATGGAAATCGTTTGGACTCGATTCAGAATTGCGCTGTTGACGTGGAAACAAGCTGTTGGTTGCTGTGAAAACGAGTCTTATTCAAAAAAGGGAACATTCTTCTTCCAGTTGAGCTTTTTGCCTTTGAACTGTTACCACCAACCCTGTATATCTTTGTAAATATTGCTTGTAAATAAATGAAGATACCATAAATGTTTGTATGGATTGATCAATACTTCTCGAACCACTAGAAAGCTGCGGCTAACCAGAAAAACTGAACCACTGATAGAAAGAAACACGATAGTCGTAGTGACATTGATAAAAAAATTCAAATGGAAAGACTATGCTCATTTTCGGCCAAATTATTCAAGCATCTAAATCGAAACATCTAAAGTTATTAGTAATAATTTATAATTGATTTACCAAATATAATCATAATTGATCTAACATCTGATTAAGAATAAGTTTTATTAAACACATAAAGCTGTATAGACACCAAATTTTAATATAGATGAAAAATTAACTAATAAAATGCAGTAATCGAAGTCACTTAGCATTGTATAAATATTGAATAGGATTTCTAGGTCAAAGCGAGTCTTTTAACATTTTCCAAGCAAGATTGGTAGTTTAAAATTCTATTGATATAATTAACGCTGG
The DNA here is from genome assembly GCA_021605095.1 of Caerostris extrusa. Taxonomy (NCBI): domain Eukaryota; kingdom Metazoa; phylum Arthropoda; class Arachnida; order Araneae; family Araneidae; genus Caerostris; species Caerostris extrusa. The sequence goes on from BPLR01017463.1 coordinate 3,091, forward strand.
ATTTTTAAAAACCTTATAAACACAACTGTTCGAAATATCTTGATTGATTAACCTAAAAAGGACAATCCACCAACGGGACTGAATGAAATGTATTCAGATATGCATCGTAATTGATAAAGCATATTAATGAATAATTGATTTATTTCTTTTATTTATTGTTCTAAATATGGGAAAAAAGGAAGGGACTCCAACTAAAAAGGAAAGATTCAGTTTGAAGAGTGTTTTATGGAAATGCATTCTCCAAAATTTTTCTCAAAGAATTTAAATTAAAGAAATGAAAATTTTCTTTTAAAATTGATTCCCCGCTAACATACATGCTGCATCTTCGTATTCCTGAATCATGGACATAAACATTCACCACTACTACGGAAGATGTGTAGCCGATTCAGCGTTATCCAGAGTGCTTATAATATTCTCTGTATCCTTCACCCATATTATTCTACTACAAATTTCAGCGAACATACTTAAGACTGACATCAAGAGGGGTTTTTTATACCTGAAAGAACAACAGTAACGATTTGAATGTAGGCCCCTCTTTATCTTGAGGCCCTAGGCTGAAACCTAGTTAGCCTATAGGAATCTTAATGAAAAGAGATCTTACTAAAATTATTATTTGCAGCTTTACATAAAGTGGTAGTTTTAATTTTCAATATTAAAAGTAGCTTCAATTTTCAATCCTTGCTCACGAAAATAAAATATGCAATAAAAATTATCCTATTTTCTATCAAATAACTGAACGTATGAACTAAACTTTTGTGCAATCTAGTATATACAATCGAAATGACTCAATGAGCCGAACGCGTTGATCTTAATCCAGTATATTTTTATGTTTGTTTATTAGTCATATGTGTAGAATTTCTCCTTATTTTCGATTCAGTGTTTACTTTTTTTTAGAATAGTGTAATTCTAATTTTGGGGGCCTGATGGCCGCTCTGGCATTCGGTACCACAGGTATCGGGTTCGAATCTCGGCGGTGCAATGGGTGTTTGTAGTGGTTTGGAATCCACTTTAAACCGTAGGTTCCGGTCTAATAGGATCACAGAGAGTTGTGTGGGTAGTGTTACTCGCGTCCGTAGCCTATCTTTAAGCTATGTTTCTCGGTCCTAATAGGATCGCAGAGCATTGCGCGGGGACATTGTTGCTCCTCGTCCGTGGCTTATCTTCAAGTTACACACGCCCCCTGGGTAGTGATAACGTCGGTGCAGCCCTTATGGCATAAAAGATCACGGTCTATATTGCCAGCTGCATTGGAAAACAAAAAAAAAAAAAAAAAAAAATTATAATTTTGGTAACAATTTGAATGGTAGGCCCCTCTTGATCTTGAGGCTCTAGGCTGAAGCCTAGTCAGCCTATAGGAAAATCCGACCCTGATGGCACTGTTCAAATATAAAATTAATTTTCGACAGCAATCTTATTTTTATATACCACTACTTTTAACCAATACTGCACTACCACTTCAATAATTTAACATATTAATACTCGGTTGTCGCCACCTCTAGTCGGGAGCGTGTGTTTCAGGCCCATCTCACCATGATCGCTCTCGTTCTGCCGACCTGGTCGGAACAGTGCCGATTCCGTGTTGGACTTTGCTGCTTCCATTGAGAGAGGCGCGTTGAGCTCTTCGCTTCTAAGTACCGAGTTGCTGGCCAAGCTAGCGACTGGGTTTATTCGGCTCTTTCTCCTGGAAATTCTTACCTGTCGTGTGGGGGTAGGGCAGGGATGGGCAAAATACGGCCCGCGGGCCAACACCGGCCCTTCGGAAAGTTCTATCCTGCCCGCGGATAGAATTTTAATTTGGCGGTCCGATGCAAATTAAAAGAAATATATATTATATATCCATCTCTTTTTCTACTTTGATGAAATATTATTTTTTTCTTCCTTTTTTTTTCCAAAGGACTGATGATATTTTTACTTTCTCTATTTTTGTGCTACAAAACATAAATCGACGGGAACGAACAGCTTTCGATCGGTAAAGTGTTAAAAGCGGAAGTTCTTTGTTAGTTATAGCTGCAGACTGGCGTCAACAAACATTATCTCTTTCTCGCGGAGCAGACATATGGGAATCCAATATAGGTGAATTAGAACTCACATGTGCGCATTTTAAGCTCAAGCCAGCGGCTTTGTCTTTTGACACAAGTTCTAATATTATTGATTGCGTATGGTAAGATTGCGGACATATAGCATCACTGTGAATAGTGGTAAAATTATTAAAAGTATAGCGTAGCTAGAGCTTGTTTGGGTTATTCGTAAAATATTTCACCCCCAAAAAGGCTTCTAAAAAACGTAAAGAGTACCGTGCTTTTAATGATGAATGGACCTGGAAATATTTTTACATTTGTAAAAGATAAAAACAGCGGGCCTCATCGCAAATTCATTCATGTCATTCACATATTTAAATTGCAATACTTGTATATTATTTTTAAAATTTCAGAAAAATTTATCTTGGCCAGCCAAACTTTCTTTTTTTCGATTTTTGGCCCGCGACCGAAAAAGCTTGCCCATTCCCGGGGTTAGGGGCTTGCTGTCATTAAATTCAAACGCTCCTAAGATTGCGGCACTACAAGGTGTAGTTTGCCCTTTTTTTCTCTCTCTTTTAAATTTTGAGTTCTTAGTGAAAAGAGATCTTACTAAAATTATTATTTGCAGCTTTACATGAACTGGTAGCTAAAATTCATGAAAACTTCCATTCGGGTCGACAGTGAGGAGAGAGAGCTCTACTTGTAACAATAACTAATCGAATATAACACACAATATTTACAAAGGAACAAAATTCAAATAACAAAAATATAAAATATGAATATAAAAGGCGAGAATCAAATGATCGTGTACGCAATCCTAAAATAAGAATCTTTTCTAATAGCATTAACGCATATTTCATATTATAGAAATCATACGAATATAACAGAACGTCGGGATATCAATAGGTATGTTCCAATCTACACCAATCTGCACTTTATTTATGCAAGAACAAACCAGAGCTTAGTAGTATAAGACACGCCAAAATTTGTCATAGCAATAATTTTTTTTATAATGTTTGTACCACTATATTATTTTATTTTATTTTAATATAATAGATATAAAACACTGTTCCCCAAGTATAGTTTGTTGAAGGGTCTTTTTATTAAATGCAGACGTATTATCGTTTGCTTATTTTGATGAAGATTGTTGTGGTACCTCATGATGTTGGAAGGGTTTTGGAGAAGAAGACTAAAACGCCAGCTTTCCATCACACTACTTTTAAACGTGTCAGTTTCCCATGTTCTCTGCCAGCAATCGGTAAAGTGCTGAAAGTGGAAGTTCTTTGTTAGTTATAGCTGTAGAGTGGAGCCAACAAGTGTTATCTCTTTCTCGGGGAGCAGACATATGGGAATCCAGTATAAAAACTCACTGTTTAACCTCCTATATTTCCAAACTTAATATATTTAGAATGTTTGTTTGTGACTGCATTCTTAGTGCATTAAAGTAGCAGAAAGTTTACAATTGGGAGAATTTCATGATTATTTGATGATTGTAAATCTACGAAACATTTTTACTTGATCAATTTTATACTAGACTGTCATACTTTTAATGATTGTGCATAACTGTCATTCGTGAATTTCATAAACCTGTCAAAAGACTTGAGAATTTGCCTTTTTACTGTACCTGAAATTTAAAACTAATTGAGTGTGGTTCTCATATTTTAAGTAATTACTTTTTAAAATTTTTATGGTGTACAGTTTGCATTTTCATCTCATTACAATATTTTAAAATACAATTGTTACAAAAAAAACAAGTAATAATAATAAAAAAAAAAAAATTTAAAGTCAATTCCTACTTTTTTTCACTCTATTGCAGAAAGTCCTTTATAAATAATTTTCATTCATTTTTTTTTATGTTTATCTTACGCCATCTATTGGTAGATATATGCAACTTAAATCTAAAAAAAAAAACTAAAATTAATTAATTTAATTTAATTTTTGAATTAATATTTGAAAAAAAAAACTGTATTAACATCCAGTGTCATCCACTACAAGTTTAGAAAAATGTATTTGAACTTGAGTGGATGAATAAAAAGCGTTTTTTATGAATGATTGAAAATTTGAAAAGATATATATAGGGAGAGTGGGAGCTAATAGAAGGAATTGAATAAACAAATATTTCCGGAACAGAATGGTTGCTATTTGTTTAGTATACAACGCCTAGAAGAGGGGTTTTTTTTTTATCATCATGTGTCATCATTGTCCTGGTTAGGGGCCCGTGACGTTATCCGAAAATGAGGGCCAAGCAAATAAACTCCATTCCAAATTTTGGCGGAAAAATGGTAATTTGGGCCCCTTAACTCTTAAAATGATTCATGAATAACGTTAGGCTTAAAGAATTTACTGGTGAATTTGGCTTTAGCTTGAAGAGTTTTGTAGTATGGTTTTGAAGCACTTTTCACCTTTTGGCTTGGGATTTTAAACATTTGTATTTCCAATGGCTGTAAGTACTCGTAGTTCGTTGATCAATTCCTTCTACTTGAAGTTTCCTATTTATCACTTCATGGCATTTTCCCTGCCTATTGAGCTGTATAGTGCTTCTTATTGTATTTGGAGTACTTCTTTCTTCATTTATATCTAGAATGTTCAAACATTGATATATTCTTTTGCCTATTGAATGTGATAACATTTCTTGTAGAATTTCGAATACTTCATTCTTCATTTACGATATTTATATTGCTTTTGAATATTCTTTTAGATATTCTTGAACAATTCATTCTTCATGAAGTTCTTGATCTATTCAACATTACTATATTCATGTGACTATTGAATGAACTATATTCATGTGACTATTGTGGTCATTCTTGTAGTATTCCAACCAATTGCTTCATATATCTCGTGGATTATTAAACATTGGCATATTCCTGAGTTTATTCATCCGTTCTCGAATGTTTGCACATGATAAGTTGAAATTTGACAAGCGGATTTTGCCATTTTTAAATCTATTTTTATTTATTTACTTAAAAGTAATAAAAAAGACGAATACTCATAATAAAATACTAACACACTCTTAATCCAACATACACAATGCATTTTATGGTAAAAATAAAGAAATCATAAAAACCATTTTAAGGTTTCGGTTTGGTTTGTCTCTCTACTGTCATTTTGTGCACACTTCGGCTAATTAGACCGGGACCTACAGTTTAACGTGGATTCCGAACATGAACACACTCACCAACATCCATGACACATATTGCAGGTCATGGATGTCATTCATGTATCCTGGGCATGCCATCCATTCCAGGATTCGAACCCGACACCTGTGATTCCAAAAGCCAGAACGTTATCCAATTGACCATCAGGCCGCTCAACTTTAAGGCTTTAATGATTTTTATATAATTATTATTATTAACTGTATTGCAATTAAGACGAAATTCACTTTCTGACAATGACCAGTCACACTAAATATTAATTTGGTTTGGTTTGTGGCTCTAAGCACTAAATACTAAATTAACATTGCACCAATGGAAAATAATTAACACCGCGCAGGGTCATTTAGCTGTATAATAAGAGCCGAAAAATAATCAGATGGAAATATGTTTTTCTATCCTCAGTCAAAATATATATTAACATTATTAAATGAATATTTTTTGTTGCATGATATTTCAAATCAGAATTGGAACAATCTTAAACCGCAGGCACCGGTCTAATATGACTGTAAAGCTTTTTGAGCTGACAACCCTAAGCCGTAAAATGAAAAATACTCTCCTATCTCGGAACCTGGCAGTAGGCAGACGGCCTAGGTCAACCATGGGGCTGTTGCGTCAATGAAGAAGAAGAATATAATTTATTCAATTCCTTTCTTTGTTATAACTGACAATGGATCATAATAAGACAAATAAAAAGACGACTTGTTACTCATATATATGAAAAATGTATTTAATCCAAACGTGACATGAATGAAGAATAATTCGGAAATAAATCTGAATATTTCCAGATGGATGGAATTTGCTGAATTCCATTGTAGTATAGACAGTTAAATAATAAAATAGAAGATTTATTAGGTTATGGTTTAGAGGATAAAAATGTTTTAAGATTTTAAATCATAAATTGTCCTTTTTGTAGGACAACAATTCAGTGATAAAATTACACTTTAAAGTATTTTAAGATAAAAATATTTTTACTAGGATTAAGGTAAAAAAATCTTTAAGTAATCAATTTGAAAACCATAATTGCATTGACAGTTATTAGTAACAGATGAAGTAAAGAACAGAATTTCGCCAAAAGCACTGTCGAATGGATAACCTCCGAATATATGTGCACGATTATTGTTATTTTAATTTTGCCAATGAACAAAAAAAAAAAAAAAACTCACACAGAAATACAGTGGACTGGATTCTTCAAACATCTTTCATTAAAAAAAAAACAGAATTCTATGAATTTTTATATTTGTTCATTTAAGAAAGCTCACGCTCTCAGTATCATGTAAGCAACAGTTTCAGTCGCGCCAGTTTACATTTCAAAATATTTTTTTAATTTGATGCTTTTCATTTAGGCCTTGTGAATCCATTTATGGCCAAGCGGCAACAATAACCATGATAAATCAATATGTCGATATTTCATTTCGCTTTGGATCGATTTGAAGAATGATATGAATTTCACAAATGGTAAATATTGGGATGTTTAATCAAGTACAGTGAGGTTTAATGTCTATGCATCTATGTCCCCCTTCGCATATTATTGTTAACTTAGTTTATACGATTAGCTTAGTTTGTCTAAGTATTTGCCAGCTGCATCGAGTTAAATGCAAAGCCCGCTACATTTCTATCGTTTTAGTTTCAAATGCGGGGCCTGATTGGCCCAGTGGCTAGTGCTCTGGCGCTCGGTACCTCAGGTTTTGGGTTTGAGTCCCGGCGGTTCTATGGATACTTGTAGTGATTCGAATCCCCTTTAAACAATAGGTCCCGGTCTAACAGGATCGTAGAGCGTTGCGGTGGTGTTGTTACTCCGCGTCCGTAGCTTATATTCAAGCACGCACCTCCTTGTAGTGCTAAGTGAGTAACGTAGATGCAGCGCTTGCGTTAAAGCATCCAATACAATTGTCTAAGTGTTTTCCAGCTGCATTAGAACAAAAAAAAAGCTTACAAGTGTTAGTCGCTGTAGATCAACGAAATGTGGATAGGTGAGCACCAAAATTAGTTCATAGTATTTTTAAAAAAAACTTGCAGAATTCTTTTTTCCTTTAAAAACGAATTAAATCGAATAGTTCCATTAAACATCTCAGTCCACATTTCAAGCAATATACATAAACAGGAATGTAAATTTGAAACTGGATAATTTTTTTCTAACGCAGCTGGCAAACAGACATGGACGTCTTGGATGCCTTAAGGCAAGCGTTGCACAGATGTTTACTCACACTTTACATTACCCAGAGGGCGCGTGTAACTTGAAGATACGGACGCGGAGTAACAATGCCCCCGCAACGCTCTACAATCTATTAGGACCGGGACCTACGGTTTTAAAGTGGATTCCAAACCACTACAAACATCCATGGCACCGCCGGGGACTCGAACCCGAAACCGGTGGTACAGGGCGCCAGAGCGCGCCAGCCGCTCCGGCCATTCAGGCCCTTGAAACTGGATAATAAGATTCATCATTTGTATGAGTGGGTGGGATTGTTAGTACATTACACATGATTATATGATTTTTCACGTTTGTGGTCTTAGTTTTTTCTGAGTCAGACTATTATTTTAAGTTCAGCAGCAACATAGGGTAAAATAATTTTTAATCTAACTCTCGCGTTAATAAAATATTTGAACCAAATTTAGTGTTTGGAAAATGGTGTGCGATTTTGATGACTTCATTTTATGAGAATAATATTCTAATATTTACTTTTATAGTACACCTGTTTTAATCTTAATAATTCTAGAAGATTTACAAAAAATATTTTCTTTGAGATAATATGATTTGCTAAAAACTAATTTAATGCATCGGCTACAGGAAGTTATTTTATTTTGCTTTAATTTCAAATAACTTTGCCTCAGCTCTAAGTATTTGCGCGTTCAATTTTTTTTTTTTCATTTAAATTCAAAGAATAATGAACATATAAGGAAGCATAAGGATCTGACAAGTTATTGCTTTGGAATTTTATCCAGAAGTTATCCTGTTCGTTAGGAGTTTTCAGGATATTCTTAAGGAATATCCTTATTATAACATAAACTATTCATTGAACTTCAGTGAGGATAAAATAAAATTTGTTTACAGTCAACTAGAATTTCTTAAAGAAAAGAAATAATTGTTGTCATATTGCAATTGTGTGAATTGCCAACATAAAAAAATGTGTAATTAATCGTGATTGCAGTTTAATAAGGATAATAAAATTAATAACATATATTATAAAAGAAGATTGAAAATGAAACTAACTCAGTTAAAAAGAAACTCATTTAAAAGGTAGCATTCAAATTATAGTAATATTAAATCGTAGGATATAAAAATCCATTTTTAAAATTATTAGAATTAAGAATTTTTTTCCGACTTTTGATGAATTGGTTGTAAGACGACTGTAATTTTATGTTGTTGAAAGGGCATTAAGACCTCAAATTTTTTAAATCAGTACAGCATGACTATTGATACAAGAAAATAAAGACACGATCAAAAAGATTGAAAATCTTTGATAATTGAATCAAAGAACAAAAAAATAAAAAATTGTCCTCCTAAATGTTTCAGGGCTTTTAGATGAATTTTTTTTTTTTTTGTGTCAAAAATCAATAAAATATTAATTTACATAATTAGTATTTCTCCAACATCTTTCAAAAACAGTTTTTATTGATTTAAATGAGGCAATACTTCTTTTGGATTTACATTCAGTTTTTATTATTTCACACGGGTAATGTCTGAAGTCAAGTAATGCTTGCGGGATAATTGTTGAAAACTAGCTATAGTAAGTTATCGTAATTAATAAAATCATAAATTGCAATTCTAAATAATTGTTTTGCGAAATAATAACATTAAAATCATTTAATTATAAATTATTATTTTATCTTTAAAACATGTACGATTTGAATATTTGTAAATCACAAACAATGTTACAATCTGCTAAAAACATCTCGTTCCAGTTTGAAGATCGAAAATGAATGTTTTCTACAAAACTATTTTTCTGCTTTTTCGGTTGAGTGTCATCATAAAAATTCCAAAAAGAAACAACAAATTAAGATATAGCATAATGTGTCTTAACGCACTTTTAATGCTGTGATTTTATCTGTTTATACTTACATACAATGGCATGTAAAGTCTAGATGGTTGCAGGTTTCTTCTTTTAAAATTGCTGTAGTTCTGAGTTTGTCGATTCTATTTCTGTTTCGATGCCAACTTGGAGTATCGTGGAATAAAATGAGAAAAATCGCCTACATTTTAAATTCATTCAAAGAAGAAAAGAGCGTCGAATATGGTTTGTTGATATACAGTTGGTTTATGTATTGTGTTCTGCATTTAATTATCATGACTGCTTACAGTGCGATTTCTCCTCTTGATATATATGGAGTGTTTTTCAACGCTGGGAATCAAAGCAGAATTTTTGTAAATTTTTGGAATATAACTTTTCAATTATTTTTAATGGAATCATAGATTTCCCATTAATACTATTTCCTGTTTTTTATGCCCTCGTGTGCTATGAAATGAGAAGAGTTATTCTAAAAATTTCAAAGAGAATTGGCAGTCATGCTGGGGTAAATAACGATAAGATTTTAGAAAATATGTTGTCTGTAAAACGAATAGTTTATTTTATAGACGATACCCTTTGCTTTTTTGTGTTTTGCAGCATTTTGGTCACTAGTATTGACATCTATTTCATGATTTCTTTCATACTTCATTTTTAATTCCGATTTTTCCGTTTTAAAATTACCCATCGTCTTGTACAACACAATGAGTTTTTGGGTCATCACTGTTAGCGCGTCCCTTGTGTCGGAAGCATGGACGTCTGTAGCGACAAAAACGCACAAATTTTCACAAAATCCCTCTCATCAATTCCTCTTATGCATTGACAAAGAAATATGCCTCACTGTTTGGAAAATTGTCCCCATCAGGAGAAGCTTCATCTTTGGTACTGTGGGGACAATTTTCACATACGTTTTATTATTTGACAACTTTAATACTGAAGAATCAATTGTTACAGCATGGAATAACCAATAAATATAAAATATGATCTTTATGAATTTCAGGAAACATTAAAAGTTTTTAACAAAATATTCAAAAACGAAATACTGCTTTCAAAAATATTTTTAGCGGAACAGACTAATTATGTATGAATGATATTGTTGATAAGAGAGTAATAATTTAACAAGAGTGATTTAATGAAAGGAATTATAATGTAGATCATATTTTCCTCTTAATTTTTGATAATAGAAAGTATTTTCGTTGATGTTTTCAAATGGCCGAAATACGACTTGATGCCCTTCTGCATTGGAAACGCCGATATGTACCAGATGCACTGCTGCCAAGGGATCACACTGGAAAATCCTGTAACATATCTGCCTATATTAGATCTATAACGACTTCTAGAAGAAGGACACTTTTAAGATTCATGGGAAACCTTTTGGTTTTTATTTACAAGCACTATATATATACACACACAAATAATGAACTCTGGATTATTATACGAAGATATGAAAATAAAAATAAAATTTGATCACTAGTACACAATTGAATCACAAGTACAGTTCATTACAAGGTCGAGGAATTTTCTCGAGTCTACGTCGTATCTAATTGTGTGGTCTGCAGAAGACCTAAATTATCATACGGCGTGATACGTGAAGCCACAAGGGAAATAGGCGGAATCTCCGGTCTATCCAGTCACCTCAGAGAAAAACAACATTTCTGGTCGATTCGTCGCAGAACTCTCACCCTTCTTTACAAAAAAAAAACTCCTTTAAAACAATTTGTTAAGTATGAGGGGTCAGTTTCCCTCATTTCTCCTGAAGTAGACATTTCTGAACTCGTGGTCTGTCAGCCATCACGATGGAGCGTTTTTTGTTTGTTCAATATTTTCAATTTATATACATTTATGTGTAGGTGTTTATTGTGCCAATTCATGGTATACTTCATATTCTATCCGTAATTGTTTCGACCTGTAAAGTTGGTTAATTGAGTCTCATTATACGTAATACCGAATATCTGCTATCAGATTTGAGTGACAGGTTGTTCTCATTAATACAAAACACACAGTTAGTGTTTTGTATTAATGAAATATAACTGAACACAAATACTGCTTGTCCTCTGCCAAATTTGAGCAATGGGCTGTAAATAACATACATTCCTCTCTATCCTGGGAATGAAATGCCAAAACTCATCTCGTGAGAAATGAAATGCTACAGCCCACTCACACTCAACACCCAATTCACATCTTATCAGTTCCATCTAGGTTCCCGATAAGGAGTCACTACTATTATTTATTTTTAAACTTAATTTCTGTTGTACTTTAAATATTTTTAAAAAAATAAATTTGCACAAATTGTCATTTCAGGAAATTATATTCTTTTTTTTGTTTTTATTTGTCTTGCATTGATTCACTTGTTTAATCTGTTTATGTATCTGTTGTCATATTGGAAAAATGTAACCTTTATTTTTTATCAGAAATTATTAAAAAAAAAAACATTCTATATTTTTACATACATGTAAATATATAGCTAGTATTATTCAATTGACATATTTTTGTAATACATTTTAATTAATTACACAAATGTATGATAAATTTTGAATTCTAATAATCCTATATTGTTTCTCAAACAGCAAATAAATTTGATAAAAAAACATAACAGCCTCAACAACATTTTTTTTTTTTTATGATTATTAATATAATGCCAAGAAAAATATTTAATTTTCAATTTTAATGTTTATTTTTATTGAAATTTTCTAATATACCTTATATATACATAATATGGGATGGGTGTTATCTAATTTAGAACAAAATAACAAAAACTACAAATAAACTTAAAAAATGCTATATGTTCACTTGTTGGTATATTTAAAAACAGACCTTTTCTAATGATAACCGGAAAAAAAAAAAAAACCATTTTTATCCTTCAATCGTTCATAAAACTTAACCACTCAACTTTTATTATCCACTCAAGTTCAAATACATTTTTTTAATTTGTAGTGGATGACACTTGATGTTAATACAGTTTTGTCAAAAATTAATTCAGTAATTAAAATAAATTAATTAATTACATTTTTTTAGATTTAAGTTGTATATATCTACTAATAGATGGTGCCAGATAAACTTAAAAAAATGAATGAAAATTATTTATAAAGGACTTTCTGCAATATAGTGAAAAATTTTTATATTAATACTTGTTTTCTTATTTATTTAATATTTTCAATTCATATCCATTTATGAGTAGGTGTTATTACGCCAATTTATTACTATAATCTTTCTTCCCGTGCACATAATTAAATGCAATAATGCCTTGAAGCGCTGATGCGAGTAGATATTTAAATATTTTATTCAAGCAAAAATTATTAATTATAGTATTTCAATTTTTTAAAGGTCTTATTGCTACGAGTAACATAATTTTTCAATTTAATGGATCTATATAGTAAGATAGTTTTTTAAAAAAAATTTTTTTTTTTTTTTTACCTATGGGCGATTTTATTCTGAAACACCGGATTTCTATAGATTAGATTCTTTTGTTTCAAAGAAATAATGTTTGAAAACTAAAAATGGAACATTTTCTAATACTGAATTACAACTGCTGCGGGGTTTTCTATTTGAACTATTTTATAGCTCAATTCTCGTGTCTGCATAACTGCAGGGTAGAAAAAACGAAATAGTTTCTACAACCCTTCTTCTGTAAGGCAATGGCTGTCAAAGAATACCGCAGAATTTGAAGAATCCCCCCTCGAAAAACATGTCACTTCGGCGCAGGTCGAATTCTGGAAGAAACATTTTGGCCATCAAGTATACGGTTTTTCAATTTAATTATTAAAATTGAAACTATCTAACATGGTTCATGCATTATGATAGATAAATAAAATTAATAATTATGATTAGTTTATGACCCTATTATTAATTAGTCGCAAAATTTCGCAAATACTTTAAAGCAGGATGATTAAAGATGATTTAGATTAAACATACATATTAAGAAGGAAAAACACTACATGTTAATCTCTCTTATTATATATATATATATATATATATATATGCATGCGCACACAATTATCGACAATTTATTTAAAATTAATGTTTTTTTTTTTTGTTTTTGTTTCTACTTGATGTATTTTGTGTGAAAATAGTTCTCATTAATTTTTATTTAAGCAATCATTTATTTTAATATTTTAATAAATTAATATTTATTTAAGAAATAATGTTATTCATTTTTCAAATTCACATTAGATATGCAGCCTTTTTTGCCTTGGGAGGGGGAAGATGATCTAAATCTCTTCTTCTAAGAAATCTTTTAAGACAACTTAGTAGGTCCTACTAAACTACAAGTAATAGAAAAGGTATCTCTCTAAATTACCTTTTTGTAAAAAAGTTATAGCTTGACTAATTCGATCGAAATAGATAAAAAAGAACATTAAATTTAATTAGAATTGCCTAAAAAATTAAAATTTAACAGAAGCAATCATAAAATTAATACTGAGTACAAAAATACTGATTCAATGAAATACCAATTGTGTAAGTTATTAAAAAAAAAATGTGCCCAAATGGCAAGTGGTTCATAATTTTACTTATGAGATTTGGGGGGGGTAGTCAAACCTTCTAGCCCCCTCCCTCGTGTGTGTACCTGTAGATATTCACGAACGTATCACAGAAATAGTCAAGCTGAACATAAAGATAACTTTATTATTTAATTTTACATTTTGATAGCTTTCTGTATTATGTATATTATACATATAAATATATAACCTTCCCACATCTC
>BPLR01017464.1:0-93135 GCA_021605095.1 Caerostris extrusa
TGGGCACACGATGTTATACATCCCCCCAACATCCTCGTTTATCGCCTTTGCTTGATTTTTAATTTGTGGGTTGCCATAAATGATATTGTTTAAGAAACTATTCAAAAGCCATTTTACCTGCTTGGTAATATTTTCTTTCTCTGCTAATTTTGTCTGGCAACTTTGAATAAATTTGTAAGGAAAAAAAAAACATTCTCTGCTTACACACAAATCGGTTTCTATTCTGAAATATACGATAATTATTTTCATCTTAAGATTACATGACTACAAAAACTTGGAGATAAAAGATCCTGTAATCGTGCTTTTAAATAAAGTGTTCCCTACAATGAATCTATTCATGTTAGGCAGAGAAGAATCTTACTTCTGGATGACGAGTGCCGGATGCTGTTGTGCTCGTTGTGCGTTGCTGCGATGAACTGGCATCTAGGTCCGAGCTCGCCTGTCCATCCGGCGGAAGGAAAACTAACTATCCTGGAAAATAGGAAAAGTTTATGTGGGGTCATGTATCATTTTTGCAACTGTAGGGTTGCGAATTAATTTAAATATTCTGAAAACTATTATATTCTTTAAGTGGTGTGTACAGTAACTAAAAATTTTGTTAGCGGCGATACCCTTTTTTGACCACTAAGCAATTAGAATTGAAGTGCTGTCCAAAGTTTAGCATTGACACTGTACCTCTGACCATAGTACCACTGTGATGCCCTATCGATAAAAGACATTACAATCGTAGTAGGTATATTGCTTTAACTAAATGGATGCTATAATTTTTTCCTTAAAAGTAACATATTTGAAATTTATACAGTTTACAACTGCAATTCAATTTTGTAGATCAATTTGGAAAAAAAAAAAAATTGAATTTAGATATTTGCAAAACATTTGCTGCAAAAAGGACATTGAAAATCTTGTTGCCTCTGTACGAATGAAAGGCCCCATTTCAAAATGTATCTTATATTTCATTTTAATAAATGTATGGATTAATCTAAAAGAATGTTTTGGAATCTCTCTTGAACAACTATTTCGTACTATTTGGCCAAAAGAAAGAACTTTTTAATCTCACAATGTGCGAAGACATTACTGCATTATTTCACTAGATAAATGTTCTAGATGCTAGAATACGGGAATTCTTCTGCATTCAGTGTGGGATTTATTTGTCTGGTAATCACACCAGATAGCGACACCTTATGGTCGCTTGTCTTTGACAAACTGTTTACAACGGGGGGGATATTGAACTTTGAACTCTGACCCCACGAGAAGGGGACAAGGCCCTGTGGGAGATGAGATGAATGAATGAGGATGATGAGATGAAATAATGAGATGAGAGAAGAAAGCCCCCAGATGGGCGCGGAAGACGCTGGGGAGATGGCGAAACTGCAACGCGCTGCGTCAAGCAGAGGTAAAAAATGGTTGTGAATGATTAACAATTAATGTAAATATTGATGTAAATATATTCATTAAATATGTGTTGTGGAGGAAAACCAACGCTTCGTTGATGTGTTTTGAAATACACCCTAGACACCGCTGCTAAAAGTAGCCACTGTTAGACTGGTAGAAGTCTAACAAAACTGTGAGGTTCGGCTTGGATGCATCTTCAGCAAGCCGCAAATCTGCACACATAAATTGGGGGGCTCGGCCGAGACGAATCCGTTGGACTGTTGAAAGATCTACATTCATGTGACCGAGAATTGACAAAATAATTAAATAAATAAACCAGCTTATTAAATACTACAGTGGGAGATAACCGACTGAGTTTCTTCAAAGATTTTAATTCTGTTTCAGTCCATGAATCCTGACAATCAAAAGTTATTACTTTTCTTTAATGCAATACCCATTGATAAAGACAGTAAAAAACAGCTGTTATATTTATTTTTCCATAAGAATCTATATATTTTAATCGTATTGTATTGCTTTAATCAGATAGATGCTAATTTTTCAAAAATAAATTGAAAATTTATAAGTTTTATAGCAATTCAGTTTCTGTAGTTCAACTTGATCAAGCCTAATTTTGACTTGGTCAGTTAAAGTTTCAAAGGAATTTTGCACTTTTTTGAATATCAGTCAGAAGAATATCAGTTTAATACCTGTATGCAGAACTAGAGCTCTTTAAATGATAGGTGCACACACTTCATTTTTCTTTTTATCTTGATTTTTATTGCCTGTAAATTAATTTACTCAAGAAAGCATTTTTCTCTATTTATGTTCTTAAGGGACCCACATTATAGGAACACACGTTCCTATAATGCAGGTCCCCATTCATACCACCAATGAATCCTTCAAACAAATGTGGTGGTCACATTATAAGTTTAAAAATAATTTAATTTTAATTTTTGTTGGAACAATTTATAAAAAGAATTTGTAAAAAAAATCTCAAATTAATAAATGATTGAGTATATTATTTTCATAATTATTGCTTATTAATAATTTTAATTATGGACATTTTTACTGCATTCACTATGAACTTTTTCTAATACCCACTTATGCATTAGTATCAAAACAATCCTACTCATTATTAAGATTATTAATAATAATAATCATAATAATGAGTGGGATTGAATGAAAAGCCATTAGTTGACATTTATAACCGATCCTGTTCAAATCCCAATTTTCGTGAAAAAAATCTAAAACTTTTTGTTATTTTATTTTTAAAATATGATCCTTTTGTTTTTCATAAAAATTTTGATTTTGTTTTCTACAGTCATGAGAAATCGTGATACAGCTGTTGCATCACGAGCTATTACGATACTGAATTCATACATTCAGTACTCAATTAAACTTCTGTATTTTTGCTACAGTCATATGATAACACTCATAACTGTTATAATCATTCTCAGAATCACATGAAATTTCAACTATATATTTTCAATGTTATGTAAGCATTGAAATAAAAGGAACTTTTATATATTAATTCAGATATGAGTTATTGGAATTTTTGTTAAAAATATGACTTTTTCTTGTATTTTTGCTTTTAACGACATTTTAACAATGGATTATGGTATTGCTTGTTATACCTTTTTATATAAGCCTCAGCTATATTTTTAGAATTTTATTATTATTTTGGTTCAATGCATGCATATTAGCTATATGTGTATATGCATACAAATCATTGTAATATGTTCTAAGGGTTATTTAAGTTAGGAGTACTTAGGTAAAAAGTGATAAAAAAAAAAAAAATCCATTTTTTTATCAATTTTGCCAAATATTAACAAAAAAACTATTCATGCATATATTTTAATATTCCTGTTAGTCAAGGTTTTATATCTAATTTAAAAACAACATCAAAAAAAAAGAATCCATAAAGTAACATTTAAAAATATTGTATCTAAATGTGGTCAATTACTTTAAATAAATCGTGACATCCATCATAAAGAAAATCATGACTAATCCAATTAATGATTCGCCAAAAATCATTAGCTTCAAAATCGTTTTCTAACTTATTTGACAATATTGACAGCCAAAATTTACTGATCTTGTATAGAATTACGTAGTAACAGTCCTCTTTTCACTTACTTATCGTAATTAATGCAGGTGGCGCTGTAATCATCGCACACAGGACTCGGCAGTCCCGACTGCAGCGCCCTCTGTCGCTCCTGCAGCATATAAGCTCCTCGGACCATCTTGGCTCCGAAATGGGCGCCCAGTTGTTTTACGATCAGTCCCATCTCGCTTCGGACACGATGGTCGGCAGCCTGGGGGAAAATGAGTTGTTTCATATACAACAAGGTGTCTATTAAATGGGAAACTTCTTCTCATGGTCAACAAAGTATTCCAAAAGGCTTTTAAAGTGCAAATTAAAAGTCTAAATAATAATAAAAAATTGCAAAAGTCTTTAATGCATTTTAAAAGGGAAAATAAATAAAATTAAAAAAAAATTTATATTTTTTTTATTAAAATATTAAATTTGGTTCCGAAGAAATTATTTCTAAAAAATGCTGAAATCTGCTCATCAAATTTCTACTTATCATGTATGAATATTCGAGAATGGATGAATGAACTCTGGAATACAACGATGTTTAATAATGCAAGAGATATATGAAGCAATTGATTGGAATATTACAAGAATGGCAAAATTCAATAGCCACGTGAATATAGCAATGTTGAATACACCAAGAACTTCATGAAGAATGAATTGTTCAAGAATGTCTAAAAGAATATTCAAAAGTAAAATAAATGGAGTCGTAAATGAAGAATGAAGTATTCTCAATTCTACAAGAAATGTTATCTCATTCAATAGCCAAAATAATTTTCAAAGTTTGGAGATTCTAGTCATAAAAAGGAAGAAAGAAGTATTCCAAAAATACAATTCCAAATACACTATACAGCTCAATAGGCACCGGAAAATGCCAAAACGATAAATATGAAACTTCAAAAAAGAAGGAAATGATCAATGCACTACGAGTACTTACAGCCTTGGAAATACCAATGTTTAAAATCCCAACCCAAAACATGAAAAAGTGATTCAAAACCATACTACAAAACATTTCAATCAAAAGTCAAATTTTCCAGAAAATTCCTTAAGACTAACGTTATTTATGAATCATTTCAAGAGTTAAGGGCCCAAAGCACCATTTTCTGCCAAAATTTGTAATGGAGTTTTATTTGCTTGGCCCTCATTTTCGGTAACGTCACGGATCTCTAACCAGGACAACATCAAGTTCAGACATGATACTAAAAATAAACATTTGAAAAAGAAGTTCTTAAACTTTTTTTCAAATATTTGTTGTAAATATTACTATTTCGAACCGGGCTCTATACTCACGTTGTCTATCTGCATATGACTTGTGAACTTTTTGAATTCATCTTGAGTCCTTTTTACCTTTCTACCCTTTAAATAAGCCCTTTAATATTCCGTCTGGATCTTGAGTTATAGCAGTGGAAACTGAATGCATTGTACCGGATTCTAGAACAACCCCTGCTAGAATCTTTCAGTCTCCCTCTACACGATGATATATTTAGATTTTCCAGAGCATACATTTGAAGTTTTTATCCTTTTTGACTGAAAAAATAACTCTCCATTCCAGAACCGGCTATTCCTACCGATTTTATAGCTGTTTGAATATCAAAATAACACTTTTCATGCAAAGAAGGGCGAGTTATAAAAGAACAGAGGAACGTATTCATCAATGAAATGCATAATCAAGGGATACAAAAGAGAAAAAGAGAAAAACAACTGATAGTCAGGGCCGGATTTTAGATGAAAAGAGGCCCTAGGCTATTCCACTTAAGAGGCCCTTTTCCCTTCCATTTTTAAGTTTCTATATTACATGAGAGGTGATAAAATACATCATTACTGTGATATATATCAATATGTTAAATGAAGCATGTTGTGATGGGTACTCATCTTTATAAAAATGTGGCACGGATAATAATAAAAAAAAAAAAAGTCGAGAACATTTACTTGGATATTTATTCTCAGCACCCTATATAGTAGTTGCAACAATAACTAATGAAACATAACACACAACACTTACAAAGAAACAAAATTCAAATAATAAAAATCTTTGACTACGAAAATAAAATATGCAATAAAAATTATCCTATTTTCTATCAAATTAAATTAAATACATTCAAAACATTGGAGATTAAAGCAAATTCAATTCAGATCAATTTATTTCATAATGATTCGCATTTAAAGTTTAAGTATGAATTATTATGATTGTTTATTAGTCATATGTGTAGATTTTCACCTTATTTTCGATTCAATGTTTTAGTATTTACTGTTTTTGAATAATGTCATTCTAATTTTGCTAACAATTTGAATGTAGGCCACTCTTGATCTTGAGGCCCTAGGCTGAAGCCTAGTTAGCCTATAGGAAAATCCGGCCCTGCTGATAGTGATATTTGATTGTTGGATTAAGTGATAAACAATACGCGAATTTCAACCCTCCCATGATCGAAACAAAAAAACAGAACTGACCTTGAGGTAGCACTGATAGGTGTTCCAGACGACTGGTACGTGGGAGTTGAAAGCGGCGACCGCCCCCAGGGTCAGGGCGCTCAACCCCTCGTTCAGGTACGTGCACTCGGCATCCACCAGTATCCGAACCCCCTTCTGTCGCGCCGACTGCACGAATAAAAAAAAAAAAAAAAACATTTCATTTCACAATTAATTTTGAATTGTTACACAAGTGGATAACTAATCTCTAGTGATATCGGGTTCATTTGAGTTAAAGGGTATCGATATGCAAGGTTTAATTATTATTAGATAGCCGCGAGAGGTCGCCACTGTGATCAGTAACTGGTACCTTAACTGTGTGGACTGGTAAGTACATTCAGATAGATTTAGAGACAACGAGGAGATCGCTAGGAGCGTCTGAGCCTTAAGACGGTCAGGGACCGTACGTGATGCGTTCATGGTTTTAAACTATTAATGTTATTGTAGAAGAGGCACAGGTGCCATATGCATGTAGTATTGTTAATATAGTGTATGTTAAAAGTGTAATATAATAAATTAATATAAAGAAAGAGATTGGTATTACATCCTGACACAACTACTTTCGCTAGCAAGCAGACAACAGATACGACCATAGAGTAGTAATAAAATAGAGTCAGCATCGAGCCAGTTTAGTCAACATAGGAGTCGCATCATGCAACAGGAAATACGTGACTTTTACAACCCTCATTGTCCTCTTGGTCACTTTCATGGTTCCTGCCATTAATTTATACGAAGTTGGCCACTTGTTTACTTGTGTTACAGAGTAAAATGAGCTCATATTCCACTATGTCTTGTTATTTTGAGAAATTCCTATGTTATACGTTTCACAGATTGAGTTGAATGATTATAGAATGTTTTAAAATCAATCTTATTGAGCACAAGCAATCTACATCTGATTTACGTCGTATCCTGTATCATAATGTAGTATGTAACATAGATGTTTTTTTAATGGATAGTAATAATATTCATCTATTGACTTAAATAAAATTTAACTTATATAAAATTAGTTCAAGGTATGCATTTCAGGGTTTTGTAGTACAATATATGCGTTGATGGATAACAGATTTTTGTCAACTATATAGCTGTTGGAGCGAAGGGGGAAAAAGCTATTATTGCACAACGACGCTCAAAAGAAATGCTTATTTTTTAGCTGTAAATAAATGTAAATTTAATTTTTTCAAAATATTTAGCATTTAATTAGCACATGGGTTAATAAATGCATGATTTAAAAAAAAGACTTTGAAATTCAGATCTTTCTGAATTTCAGGTTGTCTCTTTTACTATTATATTTTTGATTGTGCAAGTGACTTCTTTACATTCATAACAATATGTATAACAACCCAAAAGTGTATGATAATAAATGGTGAAGATGAAAGGAGAGGCACAACGTTCTTGAACGAAATTTATTACTCAACTAAGAAACGATACATGAAGAAAAACATTTGACGAATGAAAAAGCGCCCTCTTACGGAGAACGAAATATTACATAAAGCATCTAAGTACGGTTACAGTCTAAACAATGGCAGCCAAAAAGAGAGTGCCAATGTTTACAATTTTATAGCCAAAGGCACCATATGTTACAGCATGCAATTAAAAGTTATTACAGAATACATGCATTCAATATAAGCAGCAACAGTATTCGTATTCGAAGGATTTTAATAATAAAACTTAAGGATTGGGGCTTTATAATGTTTTTTATTGTATTTAAAATCCCTAGAAGAAAGCATGTATGATTATTGTATCATGCTGTTTTTAATATAATTGATTCACTTTAACATCATTATATCCATTTAAAAATAAAAGGTCTCTGGCATTCATCTTGATCAAGGGAGTTGATGGAAAAAAAAAGAATATTCTAACTTAGATGGGGAAAAAATTAACATTATTTCTCACCTCGCAGATGTCCTTGAAGCGTCCTACAGCTCTCCTCAATGAATCCTGGTCTTCGCCATTTAATCGTCCTTCAAAAGGCTTCATCTGTGGAAGAAAAACCCCAATTTAATATGCATCTCCTTCAGGGTACAGACAGATTTCTTTGCTAGAGGCCCATCATGTTACTTGGCTTCATTATTGTACAGTAAATTATAAACAAAAACAACTTCCAGAATTTTCTTGACTTGACTTGTAACTTTGAGATTTATACTCGCTAATAGATTTTGATGAAATATGGATATGTAAAAAATATATAGAATTTATAATTTAAAACATGCGTCTTAGATGATATCACTACAATATTTTTTCGTATATTGGTAACATTGTACTCAGTTATCACGCGGAATTTAAACGCGATCACTCAGTGTGTTGACGACAGCATATATTTTGGTGATCAAAAAATTTGAGCACACTGCGATTTTAAGAAAAAAAAATCTGTCGAACAAAGCGTTTTTGTTTAAATTTTTGTACTTCAAACAAAAATTTGAGTTCCGAATTTCAAAAAAGTTTCAAAAGACGTATGACGAATCGTGCATGTCAAAAAGACATGCATATGAATGGTATGAAGTATTCAAAGGAGGCCGAGAAATAGTAGATGAGTACTCTCTGGTCGACTTTCAACCAACGTAAACATCAACAATTTAGCGGTCAAGGTCAAATGAGTCTCCGAGAATTGGTTCAAGATTTGGACGTATCTGTTAATTTCGTTCATACCATTTACAACTGATATTTTGAGCAGCTTGCCTGGTTCGGAAAGGGCTCAAAACTACAAAACATTTTCTTAGCAAAAGACTATATATAGATCGTTATATGAAAATAATTTGGCAGGGGGAAAATGTAGTTACATTTGATGTGTTTTGACATATTTATTTAATTGCAATAGAAAAAGATGTATTTATTATCGAAAAAGAGGAGAAAAAGACCTAAAATGGGGATTCAGAGAAAACAAGAACGGTTTTACCAAATGTTTTAGGATTATTACTGGAATTTCCTATAACGGCAAACCTAGAATAATGAAAGTCGAAAAAAATGGCAAAATTAATTCAGATTACTTTCAGAAATATGTTTTAACACCTATTTTCAAAGAAGATGTTCCTTCATTTTACACAAACAATTTCCACTATTCTGAGTTCCATCACGATAAGATTATCAATCCTATTTCTGATTCTACTGTTCTGTATTTGGAAAAAACGAGTATTGATTCCGAAATTGAGGTTATTCTTATTAAATGTATCTCACCCAAGCCCCCTGATGTGTATCCTATAGATCAATGCGCATTTAGAATTTTAAAACAATCTCTTTATAAGTGACATCTCAAAACATTAGACGGACTCTTGGAAGATTGTAGTGAAGGGATGGAAAAAAATATCAACCTTGTTATTTTAAGAAATTTTTTCGACTTGGAAATCAAAAGGCAATATGACAAGTCAACAAAAAGCTATCAAATTGAACAGATCAGAAAATCTTAACTTTTCTATAAATATGTTCTTTCAAAAATCGTTAAAAATTATATATATATATATATATGTGTGTGTGTAAAAGTTTCAACCGGTTTCAATAAATCCATCCCGGTAGAACCTACAGTTTTGTTAGACTTCTCTACCAGTTTAACAAAAGCTGAACTTTTGAAGTGGGTGTCTAGGGTATTTGACATACAAAACACAGTAACGGGACGTTACTCTATATAAAGCCATTTACTGATACATTATTTTACAATGATATTTACATTAATTGTTAAACATTCACAACCATTTTCTATCGCTGCTTGACGCAGCCTTTCTTAGTCTCCCTCCTTTCTCGTGTCAGCTAGCGTTCTCTTTCCTCTTTTTCAATCTAAGGGGTCCTGTCCCCTTCTCGTGGGGTCAGAGTTCGAAGTTCAATACACCCCACGTTGTAAACAGGCTCTGTCAAAGACAAGCAAGTGTCGCGGCCTGCTGATTACGACACAAACAAATCCTACACATATATATATATATATATGGGGCCAGAACAGTCCAGTGGCTAGCGCTCGGTACCACAGGTTTCGGGTTCGAGTCCCGGGCCGTGCCATGGATGTTTGTAGTGGTTAGGAATCCACTTTAAACAGTAGGTCCCGGTCCTAATAGGATCGTAGAGCTTTGCGGGGGCATTGTTACTCCGCGTCCGTGGCTTAGCTTCAAGTTACACGCGCCCGTTGGGTAACGCAAAGTGAGTAACGTCTGTGCAGCGCTTGCCTTAAGGCATCCAAGACCAAGTGTCTAAGTGTTTGCCAGCTGCATTAGAAAAATAAAATATATATATGTATAAGAATTTAATATTTTTTATTGCAAATGACTAGATGACAACTTGAATTCTGATGAGATCGATGAATTCCTGACCTGATTAAGATTTAGGTGTGTATTTTTTTCCTTCTCATCTCTATTCTATTTAACATCAGGTTTGACAAGTATTTCAGAAAATCATTCTGTATTATTTTTTGTCTAAAATATGTTACTTAGTGAAATTAATGCTAAAATTATAATATCAATTTCAAGTAATGTTTTTTTTTTTTGTGTGGAGACTCACCGATAAATCTAGGACCATTGTTTTCACAAATATGTGCATTTCTGATGTAATATGTCTGTGTTAGTTATATTTGAAAAACATATTTTGCACCTTTTTTTCCAAAGCCATAAGAAATTTACAAAATTTTAGCTTTAGTAACAAATTATTTAAAAAAAACTAGTTTATTAGCAGTTATTTGTAAAAACTCCATTGTTTTTCTTTATTGGGTTTTCAAATCTAAGATAGCAAATAGCAACTCAATAAAAATAAAAGATTAATTGCAGATAAATTCATACGAATATAAAGACATTATTTTCATAAAAATGAATTGCTAATAATAAATGCTACCATTTATCATTTGTTTTCATATTTTCTAATAGTGGTGTTAAAAAAATCAGTTGTAAAACATTGCAAACAAAGTATTTATACTTATAGCACCCTTCTCAAAATTAATAACCATGTAGAGACCGGTTGAGTTTAAATTATTTGTTCACTATCTGAATATTCTTCATCAAATACAAATTTTAGTTGTTTATGGCTGGAGAAATATTGTGAGTTTCAGAAAAATTTGATCTTTTATACTTTTATTTGTTTATTAGTAAAGAAAAATATTATGACTTTCATAGAAGTTTGATCTCTTCTGTTTCGTTATCTAGAGTTTCCCTCTCTAATATTTCTTTTCTTCATACACCGATGTTAAAAAGCAATGAAGTATCTTATTCTAAAATCGAACATCTTAAAATGAAAAGAAATACAAATAACTTATTGAGACACTCTATATAATCTATATATTCTAAGAACCAAATTTTAAAATATAGAGTTCCTTGATTCATTTTCTTGCTACTTTTCATTTAATTTCTTTTAGGAATAGAATATCAGATTGAATAGAACATCAGATGGTTAGCAGACTTGCTAACCATTAAACATTTCTACTTGTACTTGAAGAAATTAATTAGAGAAAATCTAATGCTTCATTTAAGTCCATTTTTTTTAAATCTTATTAGCTGTTATAATCAGTTAATAAGGTAAATTGAACTCCAGCCGAGAAGTTGAGGGTTCGATTCCGAATTTTGTATCTCATCTAGTTATTTTCAATTTTTAATATTTTAGAGCGACTTGTGGTGCCATCTAGTGGTTATCAATTACACCAAGAAATAAAAATCAAAAGAAATCCTCTTGCCTGCTTCAATATCTTTTCAGGAATACTAATTTGTAACAGCTTAATTTAGCTTTATTTTTATTATTTTTCTTTTAAAGAAATTTTTTTTTTTGTATTTTGTAACTTTTAATTTTTCGTAATTGATGAAACCACACTTATATGATCATTTTTAAATTCATTAATGCAGTTGTGGAGGTTTTCTGGGTTCATTTTTCCGCAACTAGTACGTCCGATTTCATTTCTGTATTAGTTATTAAGCAATTACAGATTTCTCTTTCCGATATGAACACTAGTGGAAATGTGACCTAATTCAAATCAGATCTAGCAAAAATCTCAGCGACTGTGGTTCGACAAAAATATTGTAAGAAATTCTTGTATTCCCTGACAAGTAAACATGTTCTTGTATATGCCGATTTTTTAATTGTATTTTAATTTATCTTTGTTAATTATAATTTTCAATGCTTGACTGCTGATACTTATACCAGATGTCGACTTTTTTCTACTGATATTTATCAGTGCTTATATAGGTTTCTATTTTTATATACCGATTTTATTTTTTTTAAAATGAAATTAGTTGAATGTCAAAGATGTGGTACTACGCCTTACCACATATTTTTTCATTTGCGATAAGCAGAAACAGCGATCGCAATAGCAAATATTTGACAGAAAAATTTAAAATCCTACGTTTCATAGCTACTATTTTACCATTATTTCATGATCACGAGAAATACTATACACATTAAAAATGCTTCACTTTCTACACTTTAACTGCCTTTTGTTATTTTATTTTATGGATCAAAAATATTATTTTGAACATATTGAACTAATGGCTTTCATCGCACTAATAAACAAAATTTGGAAAACAAAGTTTAAGAAACTTTATGCATTGCAAGAATCAATTTGACAACAAAGAGAAACAACTGAATTTTTTTTTATAATTACTTTGTATGGTGTCTTTATCGAGTGTCCGATATGATAAAGTAAATCAGCCAAGTTCCGAGAATATGATAAAGTAAATGGTCAGCTTTATAGTGGACATAACAAAGTCATAAGTTGGAATGTTTTTTCCATTGCTTTCAGGGAGAAAAGCTGAAAAAAAGCTAACCACCCAAATGTCATCCCTGGCGGTGTTCTTTCCAATTTGAGTAGGTCTCCATGTGATGCTGAATCCTGTACATATTTGACCTTTTAGTGTCGAATAACCTCAGATCAAAGTGCTTGCTATTCGAAAACATCAATAATTGCATCACATAACAAATCGCTACATTTAAAATACAATGCTACTTGGTGGTGACTTGTTATTTAGGTGTTTTGCATTTATTAGTAAACAACTAAACATTACATTGGTGTCTTACGTATATTTAAACAGTTATACATGACGTTGATGTTTCACACATACTTGTAAACAACAAAATATTACGTTGGTGTTTTACATATATTAATAAACTAAACATTACGTTGGTGTTTCACACATATTAGTAAACAAACAAAACATTTCTTTAGTATTTTGCACATAATTAGTAAATAACTAAATATTATGTCGATGCTTTTTTACACACATTAGTAAACAAACATTACTTTGATCGTTTACTCATATTAGTAAACAACCAAACATTACTTTTGGTGTTTTCTCCATTCGTTCATTTTATTCTGGAAAGAGACAGTTTAGACTCACCTGCACCGATCTACCAGCCATTCCTTCTCCGATGGCCTCCGCCACTTGTAGTTTCGATTTGGCTTCCATGTAACAATCTCCCACCAGAACCTGCAAAACACCAGGCATACAGCAAAGAAATAACTCAGTCAGCATTTGTCAACAATGCATTTTTCCTGTTTTAGTGATATTTTAGTAAGATTGCATAGACTCGACTGCTAGTATATATTTCCTTTGAAACTAGTCATGAAAAATTGTTGACTATTAAAGTTACTATGGGTTTCTTATGAACAAAATTCTACAGTTACAATAAAAATTTTATGAGGTTTGAGTATACATGACTTTTTTTTTTTTTTTTTTACAAAAATTGTAATTTTATAAATTTTTTTTTTTTTTTTTTTTTTTTTTACAAAGACTGAAGAAGGTATAAATACTGCAGCACTGCAAAGTAAATATAAAATCTTTTTGTCTAAAGCAGTAGCAGCTGATGAATTTTTTTATGTTCAGATATTTTCAGATAAATCAGATAGTTCAGATAGATAAATTATTTTTCAATAATTTCAGTATTGCATTTTGAACTTCGAGGTAGCATTTTGCCAGTAGCATTTCTTCTGCAAAGTTCTGCTTTTCTTATACGTGTGTGTTTAAAATGTTATTGGCGTGATCTTGTGGTGACTTTTCTGCTAAGAGGAAAATATCTTAAAATTTTCTCCATAATCTTTGCATTTACGTCCACAGTTTTGTTTTGCCAAAGAATCACCATTAGCATAAGATTAATCTCGACAATTATTTTCAGAAGCAAGTATCCAAATTCCTGACAAGGTCATTCTGTTGCATTTAAATTAAAAGAAAGTGCAACAGAATGAAATTGTTAAGTTAAAGTTACTATGAGAATTGCTTTGCAGCTAACATAATTGCACCTTTCTGCAGCATTTCGTTTTTCTTTTGATGCACCAAGAACTGGACAATTGCAACTCTTTTATTTTATTTTTTTTTTGCTTGGAAATTATCAATCCTTTTATTTTTTACATTGTTTTGATATTCAACTGAAATAAAACAATTGATTTCGATTAGTTTATGAAATTAGAAAAACAATAATTGAAAGATATGCCTACTACTACTACTATACCACACCACATCACTATATGCCTAGAGCTCAGTTGCCCCTTTACAGTTTGGGAATAATGTGGGTGAGAAGAAGTCTGACTGGGCTCTGTGACGATCTACAGTTATATTATGAGATAGGGATCTACGGCTTAAAGTGGATTCCGAACCACTACAAACAATCATGACACCGCCGGGATTCGAACCCGAAATCTGTGGTACCAAGAGCCAGAGCGCTAGTCACTCAGCCATCAGGCCCATGAAAGATATGTCTGAGAAAATGACAGGTGCCATTAAACATTGATTTTGATTGACGGCGTCGCAATTTTTCGATGTATCCTAACTTTCAACTGCATTTGCCAATAATCCTTTTTAAACATTCAAGTAAAACTATTATTATGGGACAAAGTTATTATATTTTGGAAGGGCGATAGTTCATATCAATTTTGTTTTGCAACAAAGAGTGTAAAGAATCTCACCAGCAGCCTCGCCGGAAGAAGTCCTGACAGCTTCAGTTGAATCATAGGTGAAGGACAACCCTTGGAGGACATGTCCACCACTTCCAGAATTCTCCTGCAGTTTTCACGATACACCCTTTCACTTCTGAAAAAAATATATTTAATGCATTTGGTTTCTTTACTAGTGTTCCAGTGGTAAGATACAAAGCCAGCGAGAATTAAGTTCGCACAAGAATGACTTGTTCTCTCAGTATGTTTGAAGAGATTTTTTTTTGTGCTATTACAAAAAAAAAAACCTTATTTTGTGTTTCTTAAAACCATATTTTTTACAGTTTCCCGACGAGACAAGAGAGTAGTTCTCAGAGTGTTTCCGTTTCGATTGCGAGAAACAAGCCGCGTTGTCTCTGGCTGCAGCTGGTTGCAAATAACGTTTTCGAGAAATTCCTTTGATGTGTGGGAAAAACCAACTGTAGTTGAACGGAGTGACAGTTGGCTTACTCGAAGGGTTTCGTCCATACTGAGAAAAACTGGCTTATAATTACACAGTCCAGTCACATGGTCCAGTCACCACCTGTCAAAAGCCAGAATACACACTCTTTGTATATTCTGGCTTTAAGTGGAGTGTGGTATTTAGAGGAATTATTTATATACACTCCCCTGCAATGAGCAGCCACCCGCCTTTTGGGATGGGTTATTTCACTTTGACGTCGAAAGTAGGTGGTGGTCACATTAATGTGACTGGACTGTGTAGTTCGTGAGAACTAATAGCTTTCCTCTTTCTCTCGTCTGCATACTGCTTTTGGCTAAAATGTTTGGCACATATGAGTCATATTCCAAAGAAAAATCATATACCAAAAAATTGCCCCCAGATAGGATTGTTGTTGTGACTAACCTTCAGTGTCTGGAAGTCTACACATGGACGGAGGGAAAGGGACAACTCCTGTTGTGAAGGAGCATCCGTAGGTAGAAGCCTGATATGGCTCCAAGTCGCTGAAGAAAGAAGGCGGCAATGCCATCCGGGAGGACTTTTAGGGGAATACCACGCATTTGCTTTTCATATTGGTGAAAACCGGGAAAATTGACATTAGATAGCTAGTTGGACTAATGAGACAAGATGCTGAGCATTACAAACGCCAGCGAGTCTCCTTGTTTTTAAACATCTACAATAATGGCGCCAGCGGATTGCAATTCAGCCCTCATGCTAACCAGTGGCTAACGTTGCCACAAAGCTACGAATTGGGAGCGTCCAAATAGGTCCTACATAAAATTGAATAGACTCCGAAGGGGACGATTTTCGAAGTTCCAGTTCGAAATTCAGATCGAATGGATCCCTCGCTGGATCTAAAACCGAAACACTGAACATTTGCAGTCACTGCTTTCAAAAGTGCGAAAACTCGATGGTGATTGTCAGAGTGCCTCCCATCAACAGCCATTGTCTCCCATTTTTCTCCAGTATGGTACGAAATTAAGAGGCAGATACCGTAGAAAGAACATCAGTTAACCTTCAAAATCGAAAAGAATAAATTTAAATGCAATTGCTTCCCAACAAGATGCTAAAGGAAAAAGGACGTCTGACTAATGAGGCAAAATTCCGAACATCACAAACACTATCGAGTCTCCTCGTTTTTAAATGTCTCAAGCAGATTGAAATTCAGCCCTAATGCTCACCAGCAGCTAACATTGTCACGGACCCACGAGTTGGGTGGTCACGTTCAAATAGGTCACATATAAAACTGAACTAACTCCGAAGGGGAGGTTTTACGAAGTAACACTTTGAAATTCGGTTCAAATGGATTCTTCGCCGGATCTAAACCGAAACAACGAACGCCTGCAGACACTGCTTTTAAAAGACTCGATGATGATTGTGTCTCCTATCGATAGTCATTGTCTCTCATTTTTCTCTCGTGTGGTACGAAATCAAGGGGCAGATATCTTCTTAAGCACAGCAGTTAACCTTGAAAATCGAAAAGGGTCAACTTAAATGCAATTGTATCCCTACAAGATGCGTTAAACTGTAGGTCCCGGTCTGCTTAGCCTAAAATGAGCACAAGATGACCGTAGAATGACACACCAAACCAAACCTACAAGATGCCGAAAGGAACTGAAAGACTTAAAAGAAAAAAAGGACTCACCCTCCCTCCCCGACGTCCTCCTCCATGGTGGCGGCCAGCATGCAGCGCATCCCCGCGCAGGACACCCTCTCCATGCACCCCTGCAGCTCCGCGGGGTTCTCCCCTCCCACGAACTGCTCGTAGAGGGTGCGCTTCAGCAGCACCCGCAGCCCGGACTCGCCCACCACACGCTCCATCCCACGCAGCAGCTGCAAGACAAGCCTTCCTTATTTCAATTGCATATCTTTACTTTTGTTCATTTACTGTCCTTCAATTCTTTCTATTAGCTCACACTCTCCCGATATATATCTTGTTCAAATTTTCAATCGTTCATAAAATACTTTTTATTCATCCACTCAAGTTCAGATGCATTTTTTTTTGAACTTGTAGTGGATAACACTGGATGTTAATGCAGTTTTTTCAAATATCAATTCATTCATTAAACTTAATTCATTAATTTTAGGTTTTTTTTTTAGATTTAAGTTGCATGTATCTACCAATAGATGGCACCAGATGTAAGAGGAAAATTTCAACTTTATTTGTAAAGGACTTTTTGCAATATAGTGGGAAAAAAGTAGGAATCGACTTAAATTTTTTTTTTTTTTTTATATATTACTTGTTTTTTTATTCTAATGCAGCTGGCAAACACTTAGACACTATGACCAATGCTTGTGGAAATAAAGATCGGGTTTCGATATTACATTCGACTCTGAATATATATACACTCCAGGTATATAAAAGTACAGGGAGTGTTTTTTTTTTATCAGTGCAAGAATATTATTAAAATTTTGATGTAAGAAGAAATACTTTGTCGGATATTCGTTTTCTATACATAGATTCAGAATGTGCGTAAACATATTCAATAGGTATATGTTTTAATCGTTTAAATTTTTAACCAGAGCTACTTATTTTTAGTATCCCCATTTATAGAGTTTTTAAAAAGTAATTTTGGTTTGCGACATTTAAGTATATAATAAAACCGAACCGTTGTCATGAAATTGCCGGATTAATCATGTAACTTAATGTAATTTTCAGGTTCATGGGAACACTTTAATTTTTATTGTATATATATAAATAATGAACTCTTATTATACAAAGAAATAAAGATTAAAAATAAAATTTGATCACAAATGCACGATTACCGTTTTATTCACTCCCAGGGTCAGTGATTTTCAGAGTTCTCGAGTCTACGTCGAATCTAATTGCTTGACCTTAATTATTATACCGCGCGATACACGAAACCATAAAGGGTTCACTTTTTAAACAGGCGGAATCTCCAGCCTATTCAGTTACTTTAGTGAAACAAAAAAAAAGAAAAACAACACTTCTGGTCGACTCGTCGCAGAACTTTCTCTTCATTTCGGGGAAAAAAAAAAAAAATTCCTTTTAAGGCAATTCGTCAAGAAGGGGGAGGGGCGGTGTCAGCTTCCTTCACTTCCATTTGAGTAGACATTTCTTAGCTCTTGGTCTAACCTCAATCACGATATAACAACTCATGGTATTGTCCATATTCAATCTGTAGTTGTTTCGACCTGAAGGTGGCACAGAACTTCGCTAATTTCCAGAGTTCTCATTATACATGATACCGAATATCATATTTTAGTGACAAGTTGTTCTCATGAGTACAAAACACTAATTGCATGTAATATAACTACCCGTAATACTGGTTGTCTGCTATCAAATTTGAGTGATTTGGCTATTATATAGTCAAATAACATCCATTCCTCTCTCCTGGGAACGAAATGCCAAAACTCTTCCCGCGAGAAAAAATATTATAAGCATGATACTCCTGAACACAAAATGCTATTAATACTCTTTAAACCGAAATGTATAAAAATGGAGGAAATCGTGCATCTATGGGAAGCTCTATGATCAACTAAACGATATCCTTGCTGAAATTTTTTTTGTGATTACATTGTAAGTTAAAAAGTTTTATTTCTAGTTTTTATCTGACATATTTTTGTAATGTGTCCGATAATTCCCGGTCACTCTTGGTCAATATTACCAAAAACGCGTATTCAACAGAATCAATGGTTTGTTGACTTTCCAAAATGATACATATTTGTAATAGGCATTTAATCAAATCGAAGGATAAAACATTCGATCTTTGACGTCAGCACTTGAGAAAGAGGGTTCTGGCAAGTGTTTGATTTCTGGAGTTGAGTAACCTGTTTCAGACACAATCCTTTCGAAACAGGATTGCAAAATGCGAAAGGAAAGCAAATTTTGATTAGAAAAAAAAACATACGAGAGTTCAGGACTTATCTCATCAAGTTTTTTTTTTAAAACTTATTTCAATGAATTGCGAAGAATTTCATGAATGTGTTTATTGATCCTTTAATAGTATGATAAAATGTGTGTAATTCTATATTTATCTCGACTCGTGGCAAAATGTTCAACCAGCTTGGATAAAGGCCACGGCTCGAATTCATGGATGGTGTTCACTGTAACGTCTCGGCCTATGCTAGACCTATAGCAGCTTCAAGAAGAGGGCCCTATCAGGTTCATGGGAACACTTTAAATTTTATTTGAAAGAATTATTTCTACAATGAAATGAAAATTAAAGATATAAATTAGATACACAAGTACGTAACTCTAAGTAGGACAAAAATTTCAGAGTTCTCTAGTCTTCGACGTATCTAGTCCAACGGTCTCTAGCAGTTCTTAATTATAACATGGCATGATTCACGAAACCACAAGGGGCTGACTTTGAAAGCAGGCGGAAATTCCGGCCTATTCAGTCACTTAGAAAAAACCCGAAAAACACCACTTCTCGTTGACTCGTCGCAAAACTCTCTTCCCCTCCTTCTCCAAAAACCTCCCTTTGAGAAAATCCTTCAAGAAGGGGTAAACCTCCCAGGTCTCATTATCCATGACATCATGAGGACTCATTATTCACAACACTGAATATCTACTATCAGATTTGAGTGACAGGTTGTTCTCATTAGTACAAATACACTAATTGCATAATTGCATAATTGTAATATAATATACATTGCATGTTAAAAAATATACATTCTTCTCTCCTAGGCACGAAACGCTACAACTCTTTCTGTAGAAAAGTGCTACATTATATTCATTATTGCTTTCAGTAGGCACAGCGAAAGTCAAGCTGCTTGAAGCGAATTTTTCCAAGATTTGTCTCATAATAATAGGAAATGTAAGTTAGTTGCCGGCAAAAGTCTACCGGGAAGGCCTTCCTTTGAACACCAATCGGTGGCTAATCGGAATAATTCACAAGGAAACACCTCCTATATACCATAAAAATAAATAAAATTAAACCTACTCTATTCTCTTCACTCTTCTCTTCTTTTTATTCTAGGTTATAATAGTGTATCTTCAAATTGTGGTGTGTGATCTGCAACGGCTGTTCAAGAGAGTTGAATGGATGGTGGGGTGACATATTTCTTATAGATAAAAACTAATTCATTTGATACATGAAAAACTAAAAGTATGAACTTTTGGAAGAAAACAAATTTTTATTACATTGAATAACAAAACTATTAGAGTTTTCTCGGATGGGCAAGAAATAATCGTATTTTATACGCAAGCACCATTAAAGATCTAGATTTCCTTGGCAGCTAGCAAATTATTCATACGAGGGAGAGAGAGAGAGAGTTTTGGGTGCCATCGAATTTTATAGAAATAATTTCTTATTAAATTAATACTCTGCTATAATGCGGACATTCGAAAATGAAAGTTATACCCATTATTTGGAATGTTAATTGACGTTAACTTACGTATTGAATGTTAATGCAATTAATGTTTTTTGTTTAATATTATGAAACGAATGAAGTAATACCAGATTTTACATTAATAGTGAAAACATTAAAATATATCGAATATTTCATTTAAAAATGAGAATAAATAAAAGATAATGTATAAAAAAATATTTAAAAGTTAGAAAATGAAAGTACAATGCTATAGCAACATTCGAATTTAAAATGGTTCAATAAAATATACTTTTGGAAATGCCTGCATTAGGAATAAATCCAACTTGATAAATGTTTTATTTAAGGGCGAAACATTTTGTTTGGAAATCTTTCCCAAGCATGGATGGACGTCAAAAACTTTGGAGAGCATAACACCAACAAATCCCAAGAAGTCTGCGACGGAATTGTCGGAAATGACCTGCCAAGGCCATATCTTAGAAACATCCGGAGAAGGAGGTTGATATAAAGTTTATTCGGGTCAAATTTTTAGTGGAGGTTAAATCTGCTGATCTTTAAACAGGCTCGAAAATAAGGAAAAGAGTCAGAAAAGAGAAAATTAAATGTGGTTTTTGTTCCTGTATATATTTATTCTAACAGCTATTGTTTTTATGTCTTTTAAACATCAAGAAAGGATTAACACTTTTGCTAAAGGTCACGCGATCCTGTGTTGATAGTTATTGGCCGGCTGTAGAAATGGGTTTCTTCCAAAAGGCAACTTACTTTTCATAACGAATAGGATTGAAAAGTCAATAAATATTTAATAATAAAAATAATTATGTATATAGTACTGAGTACTAAGTGATATTTAGGCATTTCTTGTGGGAATATTTTGACTACGCGCCAGAGCGTGATGGAGGTAAACTTATTTCCTTAATTCTACGTTAAGCGCAGGAGCTTGATGTGCAAAAAAAAACCAAAATAACTCTTACGAAATGCATTATTTCTGAGTGATACTTCATCATTAAAAATATTTAATGTAAATAAATTGTTGTAAGTTGGTTACAATGATATTGTTACAGCAAACAATATTTTGAAACATTTTATTTGTGTGCCACCTTCGCATCGTTGTTGTAACTAACATCACTCAGCTACTCGCCCGAAATCTCAGCCAACACATTTGTAATTTCCTCATCTGTTAGAGGCTTTTAGATTGCATCTTTCTTTTTGGGAAAATGACCCTGCAGAACTGTCATCTCCTGTTACAAGATTTTTAGTTAAATTTTATAAAATAACTAATAAAGCTGGAAATACCACATACTTTCACAACTATCTTCTATCATTTACTAACAACATTATAACGTTATAACTAACATTTTATCAATACAAGCAGATACATATATTATCGATTGAAATGGAGACGGAATGTTGAAACGCAGCTCTACCCGCTCCATCGCGTGAGAGGCAAGTGAGATGTAACTCCAGATCACATGCTGGAGCGTGTTTGGTTCTTAGAGTTGAAGTTACTTGATGTTGCGAGATAGGCCATGAAAATGTTAAGCCATGTTTTGCAACTGCCTCCATGCATAAAATGCCTATAATAATAGATTCCTTTTTATGGTAATGGATGAATCCATTTCCCTCTGTTTCTTTTGGAAAGGTATGAATCATTTTTCCTTTATAGGAAATGTTTTGTATACGTCTTGTTTGGTATAAATCCAAGGATATGGACGGATTATGGATTATCAAGGTACCACTGTAAAAGAATACTTTATCAGAAATCATTATTACACTAGCTAAACTCATCTGAATCTCCTGTTACAAGATTTTTTAGTTAGATTTTATAAAATGACTAATAAAGCTGAAAATACCACCTACTTTCACAACTATTTTCTATCATTTACTTCGCGCCAATAAAAGCAGATACATATATAATCGATTGAAATGGAGACGGAATGTTGGAGTTGAAGTTACTTGATGTTGCGAGATAGGCCATGAAAATGTTAAGCCATGTTTTGCAACTGCCTCCATGCATAAAATGCCGATAATAATAGGATTCCTTTTTATGGTAATGGATGAATCCCTTTCCCTCTGTTTCTTATGAGAAGGTATGAATAATTTTTCCTCTGTAGGAAATGCTTTGTATAGGTCTTGTTTGGTATAAATCCAAGGATCTGGACGGATTAAGGACTATCAAGTAGGGATTGCAATATCGGACCAAAAGTTCAATACCGGCATTCGGTATTTTTTTTATCTTTATACCGGGATACCGGTTTTAATACCGTTAGTAGAAATGTCATAGGTGCTGTCATTTTACTTATAATTTCATCCAAATTTTTTTTTTTTTTCAAAAATTATCTAAAATCCCTGATGGCTTGGGTTTAGAACTGAGCTTAAGTTTGTATATTCATCGCAATTAGATTCGTTCCTCTTAAACAAATTTGTATGATGTTTCGTTTTTAAATGTGTATGGAGTCCGCTTGTACTTCATTCCCTTTAACAACTCTTGAACATTTTTTTACATTATGCCACCATACTTTTATCTTACAAATAATGAAACCAAACCGAAATATTATCGACTGATTTTTTATGTTCTTTAAAGTTACTCTTATTCATTATTATGAGGTATTATTTATGAGTGTATATGTAATATATCTGAAAAATATTTTCATTTCTAAAGTACAAATACAAAGCGAATAACAAACGCATCAATTAAAAAAAAATATCGAAATATTACACACTTTCTTCACAACTACAACCTTGTTTTCACAGATCAAAATTCTGAATAAGAATTCACAGATAAGAATAAGAATTTCACACATAAGAATTTTTTTCACAGACAAGAATTCTAAATTTCTAGTAAATACCGAAAAAAACCGGTATTTAAACTTGTGAATACCGTTATTACAAATTTTACAAATGGCTCAAAATACCGGTATTCGGTATCCCGGTATACCGGTATTGCAATCCCTACTATCAAAGTACCACTGTATAAGACTACTTTATCAGAAATCATTACTACTCTAGCTAACCTCATCTGAATACGTACAACAGGGGTGCGCACTCATGAGGTCAATCAGTGTCTCATCCCGATATTTTAGATAATATAAAGAATCATATTGTATAGTTAAGTATACAGATTCAAACTTTATTCAATGAATTAGTATAATAATATGTTCTACATAAGTCTTGAGTGGCCAACGGCCATACCATGCTGAATATACCGATTCTCGTTAGATCACCGAAGTCAAGCATCATTGGGCGCGGTCAGTACTTGGGTGGGTGACCACCTGGGAACACCGCGTGCCGTTGGCATTCACAAATTTGGGACCTGAATGCCCGAGTGTCTAGCGCTCTGGCGCTCGGTGCCACAGGTTTCGGGTTCGAATCCCGGCGGTGCCATGGATGTTTGTAGTGGTTCGGAATCCACTTTAAGCCGTAGGTCCCGGTCTCCTACGACTGTAAGAGAGCGTTACGGAGCAGAAACTTCTACCTACAGGTGCTCCATCACAACAGAAGCTGCACCCCTCTGCCCTCCTTCCGTGAGGGACACGACAACAACAACAACAAGTCAGTGCCAGGTAAAGTATACATTAAAAAAAAAAATATATTATTCAAAGAAAGACAATACATCATTTTAAATAGGAAAAGATATTAAGAAAAAAATATAACAAAAATCTTTAGTCTATTCTTTAAAAGTTAATTTATTATTTGCTAAAGTTGTTCGCAGCAATTACTTAGGGTAACCCAAAATAATCACATACCCCTGGTATTCTTAACCGCTTTTTTTTATTTCGCAAACCCCTATGCAAAATTACAAAGTAGACAACATTAGGATTAATATTAAAATTATTTATGAAAGCATATGTGTGTGTTAAGTATGGGTTACTACAAAATCATTAATCCTGATATTTCCCCTTACAACATAAAATTTTTTTTCCGTCCAAACTTATGTAGCCAACCGAAACAAACTCACTGCTTCGCGCAAGATATTCTCTATGTGAGCTGTTGAGGAAGAAAGGAAGCATTTATACTCGTTAAGAAAGTGCGATTCTAAAATGCTTGAGTGCGAATCACGAGATGACGTTATGAAAAATTAACCCAATTCATCATCTTTGTAGGGAGTCAAATTGCTCTCTTCGGAACCGACAACTTTTCCTTACGTCACGCATCTCGCTTCCTTATCTCACTGATCTTGTGATTTGGCAGCAGTCCCAACGCCAGCCGCCACCGCACACAAAACAAAAACTTCCTGCCGTCATTCTCCTTCGCCTAAGAGTACAATGATTGAATGAAGAATGAAATGAATTTTGTGGCTAGTAAACTTTTCTTTTTTTACTTTTTTAAAGAGTTATTCGCAATTTAGAATGACTAGTTGCATGTTCATATCTGGTACGGAAAGACTAGCCATCGTTCATCTTTGGTACAATGAACTTGTAGCACATTCAACGTCCTACGGGATACAGCATTACAGGAAAAATATAATAGGAATTTGAAATGCTAACCATATTTCTATTCTAAGATTATTTTCGAGCTGACATAGGCTTGGCTTTTGTCGCTCTACCATCGTTTTTTGCACACTTTGGGCTAATTAGACCGGGACCTACGGTTGAACGTGGATTCCGAACCCCTAACAAACATCCCTGCCACTGCCAGGATTCGAACTTGAAGCCTGTGATACCAAAGGTCAGAGCACTAGCCGAGCTGACATAGAAAAACAGTCTGCCTGATGACAGCGAAATATTTGAAAGAATACTATACAGCTTTAACGTATTTAAGTGACTCTGATTATAGACAAGGAAATCGAATAAATTATTTCTTCGTCTACTTCGAACAAATACATTTTTTTGTAACCGATCTTCTATATCAATTCAACACAAATTTGGCACCCAAAGTTATCTAACATACATAGATAACTTTGGGTGCCAAATTTGTGTTGAATTGATATAGAAGGTAATTAAAAAAATTTAAAGGATTATTAAAATACTTCCGCTCATACTGAAGACAGTGATATGTTAATTTGAAATTCACAAGATCGACCTAGTTTTAAATTATTATTGTAAGAACTCTGGCAATGGCGATAGAGTGATCAAAGTGGTTCATAATTTTTGTAGGGTCTTTGATAACACTATAGATCTTTGAAAAAAATATAATGTTTTAATAAAATTTTAAATTTTAAAAACTACATCTTAAAATAGTTTAAGGCATTCTAAAATATAGTTTACTTCAATATTTAACGGCTTACAAAGTTTCTGTGTATAGATAAAAGGAGAAACAAAATTATTTTTTATAAACATAAAAGTAGTTTTTTAGATAAAATGATTAGAAACAAAAGTAGTTTTTTTTTTTTCAATAAGCCTTATTCATTGTGGGAATTCTATTAATAGTAATCTAATAAAATTGTGGCTTCAAGTTAAGTTAAAAGTTGTTATTTGTTTAATGTTAAACCTTTATTAAGTTTCTGAGCATAGATAAAATAATTAGAAACAAGATTATTTTTTTTCCAATAAACCTTACTTTTCCATTAATAGTGATATAATTAAAAAAGAACATTGATTTATATTTATTATATTTAGGATTGCCAACTGAAATAAGGTTAAACAGATTCTACCAATTACAATGTTTTTTTTTTATTTTCAGTTAACCTCGTGAATATTTTTGTATACTGACAAAATCATTATCTCCCGCATTTATACATTTGTATCTCCTCTAAACAAGCCCGTTAAAACTGTAGGTCCTGGTCTAATTAGCCTAAAGTGTGCACAAAATGACCGTAGAGCGACAGACAAAAACAAAACCTCTAGACATGTAAAAAATTTCTACACTAATTTCATAATTAGATAATTCCCCCTGATAGTTATGCTGATTTATTCAGCTCATTTCATGTTAGAAATATATAACTATATATATAATTATTTAATTAAAATAATCAGACTATTTATCCCCAAAACAGATATTATAAGAAAAAGTAACGTGTGTTTTAAAATATAACCTTATCCGCTAGTAAATTTTTTAATTCAATTATACTAAAATAAATGAATATTTAAATACCATGATCCTTAATGTCATGGGGAATTAATTTTATGATTTTTTTAAACTGATACATAATCAGAAATTCTTTTAATCAAAACTAAATATTAAGTATATCTTAATCCGTTTTAGATCTTTGGACTTACAACCAAACACGACGTATGACAAATTTTCTCCAAAAAGAAATAAAGGGAAATGATTAATCTGTTCCCATAAGAAAAAAAAATTATTGTTATTTGCCATATTGGTGTTATACATATAAAATTACAGGAGGTCGTATATATAAAATTAAAAGGCAGTCATACATAAAATTAAAAATTATAGAGTCGTATATAAAATGAAACGGGATAGAGTCGTATAACATTAAAGGGGAGGGGAGTAGTATATAAAATTAAAAACTGCTCAATAATAAAATAGAAGTATGAAATAAAGTCGAAACAAAATTTACAGAATTTATTTATTTTTTGTCTATTTTCCTATTTGAACCTAGTGTTGAGGATCGCCAGATTTGAACAGGCAGAATTAAACTTTTACTGACCAGATTTGACTGATTTTTACTTTTGAATTCTTCTCAAAAAAAAGAATTGTTAAGCGCAGTTTGGTCAAAACTGATCTTTTGTGTCATAAAATATCAACCAACTAAGTAAATTTTAGAGATGGCATTGTATGGTCATTACAAACTGGATACTTGTTTGTACATAGCATTACTTGTTACTTGTTTGTAATATGTTGTTGTGAACAACAACATATTACAAACAGGATACAAAGATCAATTACATATTACATATTACAGATCATATTACAAACATCCATTCATTTGTCGTACACTAAATAAAGTTTTTAATCCAAACAGGACTATTAACAAGTTGGATTTATTCTAAAGCTATCATTTACCGACATAATACTGTATTTGATGTTGGCTTGCCACTGTTTTGTTGTCAAACAATAAAAACCACTGCTCTTAAATAACTTGACGAGTAAGAAGTCAGTATCAGCAATGTTTTTATTTTCAAAATAAGGAATTCCTTGCTCAACACAAATGAATTATTTACAATTTTTGTAATCTTGGTAATTCAAAAGTTCCTTCCGTGTTATTCAATTCCTTCTGTTAGCTCACACTGTCCCTATATATATCTTGTTCAAATTTCCATCGTTCATAAATACTTTTTATTCATCCACTCAACTTCAAATACATTTTTTTGAACTTGTAGAGGATGACACTTGATGTTAATGCAGTTTTTTTCAAATATTAATTCATTCATTAAATTAATTTAATTCATTTAGTTTCTTTTTCGATTTAAGTTGCATGTATCTACCCATAGATAGCGCCAGATAAACTTAAATGAATGAATGACATGATTATTGATAAAGGACTTTGATAAAAGTGAAAAAAAATAGGAATTGACTTTAAATTTTTTTTTTTTTTATATTACTTGTTTTGTTAACTTTTCATTCACAGAAGATCCTTTCAAAGCATTCACACTTTCCAACCACTTCTGCGGCGCATGCGCATCCCAGGGCTTTCAACCGAGAAGACTCACCTGCAGGCTGTTGTCGACGAGCGCGTTGACGGAGCATGCGCGCAGCACTGCCAGGGCCCTGACGATCTCCCAGGTGCTCTTTCTCTGGAACACCATTCCCGGGTCTTCGAAGTTCGGGGGTGGGGTGGACAGGGACCGGAAGGGGATCCTGCGCACGGAGTGGAACAGAACACTGCGCATCGTTGCAGAATCCTAGCTTGAAAAGAATGAGCTAAAGAAAAAAAACAAATAATAAAATAATAAATAAATAAAATAAAATAAATAAAAAATCAAAAGTAGATTTGTTTCACTTATAGCTATGAGAGTTAAAAAAATACAAATTTATGGAAGGCAAGGCAAATATAATTTGAATAATAGTAACATGTCTGCATCATAAAACAAGTAATAAAAAAATTTTTTTTTTAATGCCAATTTCTACTTTTTTTTTTTTCATTCTATTGTAGATAGTCCTTTATGAATAATTTTCATTCATTTTTTAAGTTTATCGGGCCCCATCTAATGGTAGATACATGCAACTTAATTCTAAAAAAAAACTAAAATGAATTAATTAAATTTAATTCATGAATTAATATTTGAAAAAACTGTATTAACATCCCGTGTCATCCACTACAAGTTAAACAAAATGTACTTGAACTCGGAGTGGAGGAATATGGACGATTGAAAATTTGAACAAGATATATAGGGAGATGTGAGCTAATGGAAAATTGAAGAAAAAAAACTTGACAGTTTCTTATTTTTTGTTATTATAGAAGAAACATTCATACGGTGAAAATTGAAAAAAAATTATAATAAACAAATAAAAAAAATAAATAAAAATAAATAAATAAATAAAAAAAATGAAAAGCAGTTAATTGTTTGTTTCACTTACATCTATGAGAATTAAAATAAAATAAACATTTATGCAAGATTAAGGTAAATATAATTTGAATAATAACAACATGTCTGAATCATGCAAGAAAGAATAACGTAACGAAATGTGTATTTATGTGAAGGCAATAAAATAAAATATATGCATTTTTAATAATAATCATTATATTTCAAAAATGTGAATCGTAAATTTAAATCAATCTGTTTAAAAAAAAAACATTTGACATTTTCTTAAATTTGTTATCATAAAAAAAATATTCATACGATGAAAATTTAAAAAATAAATAGCAATTTTAGAATTTGTTGAACCTTTATTTCTATTGATAATCATAAACTATGCAAAAAACATGACAAATATGACACATTGGTCCTTTTTATTAGGTTACTATTAATCAAATTCCTATTATTTTTGAAATTTTCTTATTATTTTTTATCTATCTAGAAACCCAAAACTTTGTAAGTTGTTCAAGATTGGAGAAAACTGATTTGTAGAATACAACAAAAGTATTTTAAGATGCATGCTTAACAAATTTTAAATTCTATAAAACATGTGATTTTTTTAAAAAAAAACTCCATTAAAAAAATCATTTTTACAAATTTCATTAAAACATTTACAGTTGTGTAAAAAGTGATTTCTTACTTGAAGAGACGGACGTGGCGCGTCAGAGGACGAAGGAGAAACTGACCACTGGGCGCGAGGAGTGTTTTGTTTATCTAGCAGGAAGGTCACGTGTAACGAGTTTTGATTATGAAATATGAAGAGTCAAAAAGTAAAAGAGTCGTTGACATGAAAGTTCAAACGAATTACGTCAACTCTTTCCCAACGCATGTGAAGAGCCTCAACTATCTGTGCCTATCAATCAATTAATTTCTTTCTGTTTAATAACAAATGGTAAGCTGAGGAATCTTCCAAGTAAAAATGCGTCTTATTTGCTAATATTTAATCTTTAAAATCGGTATCTGACTATGTTTTGGATTATCATTTTTGATGAGAAATTCTGAAGTGCTATACATTCGCAATTAAAAATACCTTCCATGTTGAGAAAACAAATATCGTGAACACACATTTTATTTTAATATTCAGATATAGCTATGTAAATGCCATATATTTGGGTAATCTCTATATATATTTCTCAACTTTTGTGCGTGTTGTAGCATTTTTCTCACGAGAAGAGTTTTGGCATTTCGGGAGGAGAAATGTATGTTATTTGACAAGTATAAAATAACAACCCATCACTCAAATTTGATAGCAGACAAGCAGTTTTGTGAGTAGTTTTACTACATGAAATTAGTGTTTTGTACTAATAAGAGCAATCTGTCACTCAAATCAGATAGCAGATATTCGGTATTATGTATAATGAGACAGGAAGTTAACGAATGTCTGTGCGACCTTTTCTTGATGATCTCGAGAG
This sequence comes from Caerostris extrusa, assembly GCA_021605095.1. NCBI lineage: Eukaryota > Metazoa > Arthropoda > Arachnida > Araneae > Araneidae > Caerostris > Caerostris extrusa. The sequence goes on from BPLR01017464.1 coordinate 30,371, forward strand.
AGATCATGATAATCATGATTGGGATCATGAGCTGAGAAGTCTACTCCAATGAGAAGTGAGGGAAGTTGAGTTGATTTTTTTTCTTTTGGTGAAGAGGGAGAGAATTATGCGACGAGTTGACCAGCAGTGTTGTTTTTCTTTTTTCTTTGAAGTGACTGAATAGACCGGTGTTTCCACATGTCTTTCAATGTGAAAAACATTGTGAAACCCTTGTGATAATTAGTTTCAACATAAACTCGATAATTCTGAAAAAAATGTCCGACTGTGGAGTGAACTGTACTAGTGATTTAATCGTACATTAGTGACCAAATTTCATTTTTATTTTTTATTTTATTGTTCCACATGAACCTGAAAGTGGCCCCTCTTCTTGAAGCCATCATAGATTTAATATAAGCCGAGACGTTACAGTGTCCGTATCCGGATATGCATGTCCTTCATTCACATCCAAATTTCACTAAAATTGGCAGGTATACTTCTAATACAAAGCCTAAATCAACAGAAAATAAATTTTCGAAATTGGATAAATATTCGTTAAGAAATTATCCAATTAGGTTTTACGTGAATTTGACCCCTTGTCGTTGTTTTGCGAATTTTTTATGGCTGATTTTATTTTTTACGCTATTGCACTGCTCATAAGTAGGCCGACGTAAAATAAACAAATAAATAAAACATATCAATTTCTAAGTCGCAATCCCCTAAAATTTTGTTCAATAAATAAGAAAAACTTGCTTTTTCATTTAATCAATTTGACGGTTTCATCTAGACTCCTGTACCCCGAAGAAGTCTCAGATTTCTTTAGGTTACCTTAGTTCTATTCAATTCCCACTGTTCCTACCTCCTTATTGAAAATTTGATAGCCCTAGAGGTGTTTTTAGGAAGCGGAAGGTATAGTATAGGGGAGAAAGAATGTATTATGTAAAATGTTTGGGTGAACTTCCCATTGGTTTTATTGTTAAATTTGCAATGCCGCCTAAGAAAGGAAAATTATTCCATCATATGCTAGACCGGAAGAAAGCAAAAATGCTGCCTTGAAAAGACGTGAATTTAGATAAAAAGATACTAAAATAAATTAATTAAAAGGATATAAACTTTTAAATTTTTAGGTGAATTTCTTAAAAGCAATTTAAAAGGCCACTTATTTATTTTTTTCCCATATAGAAAAAGAAAATTTTTAAAATCCTTTCTTTAAAAGTTAACACATCCATGAACTAACCAACTAATTGCAAAGTACATGCAGCAACGTCAACTGTTTAATTGTTCATAGAGAGGTCAACGTAAAACAAATAAATGAATAAAACCTACTAACCGATGAATAGCAAAGACTTAAAAATTTGTTTAAAGAATAAGAAAAAAAAAAAAAATGCATCGCGCTTTTACCAAAAAAAAATATTCCAGCGAAATCGTAGTTTAGGAGACAAAGAAATTTCGAGAAATGTACTGTCTTGCAACTGGAGATAAAGTGTTTTTACTTGACAGTGGATTTGCAAGGAAGCAGAAAGTCAGGTTTTCCCTTTCACTCAAGTCATTAAGCAGTCGTAGATTTTGAAAATTGATAGCCATAAGGGCGAGTTTAGGAGGGGTGAGTATATATAGAGAAGAAAGAAAGTATTTATAGGGGAGAACATTCCGCTAAAAACTTCACATTGGCTTTTATTGTTCAATGATGTCTAAGAAAAAAAAATTCAATCTGATGCTAGAGCTGAAGAAATCGAAGATACTGCTTCGAACAGACGTCTATCTAAATAAAAGAGCTAATAAATATTATTTTCTGAAATTGTGCAACGCCAGGCTATTTGAGCTAGTATATGTATATATACACGTTTAGATTTAACTTTTGTCTAAGCTACCTATTTATTTGATTAAAATTTCATAGTTGCAAGTTAAAGCATGAACGGAAAAAGCCATTTCAAATGCGAAGTGGAAGTACTTCCATAACAGCTGTAATTTCTACGATTTTGAAAGCAAGCATGCATTGTATTGTACATCTTCCCCATTTCATTTTGAGGGAGGGTGATTCCATGCTTCTTTCCTTTGGTCAGTCAAATCCTAAGCAGTCTATGCTGGTTGGAATAATGCTGAATTCAATAATACCGTTCCTTAATGCTTTATACGTGCTTTATCTAGTGATATTGCGGTCTAAAAATGAAATCCACCTTCTCATAGCCCTATTACAAGGATTCGTTTGCTGCTCGTTCGTTTGCTCAGTAAACTGCTGATACTGTCTTCTCCTTAAAGATTTTTCAACACAAATCTAGCTGACAATGCCTAATCCGGTGGCACAATATAGCTGAGTGTAAAACTGAATATGCTACATTTCTGTCACTCTAAGTACTAATGACCTGAGGACAAAATGTCGGCATTCGAAAACAACATATTTTTATATCTGTTATTGTGATTCGTTTTTTGATGTAATCTTTTGATATTACTTCAAAAGAGGTATAAAGACAGAAATGCCTCTTAACTCAGGTTAGTCTAACCTCTCGAGATGCAACGTCCATTTTGTTGGAAATTTTTATTTTGCATGTTTCAGTAAAATAGAAAAGTTTTATAGTTTTTAGTTTTAAATCTTCATATTTTCATATTCTACTGTCTGTTAGAGTGGACACTCCAGCAGCGCCATCTATGGAGAAAAATTTAAAAATTTTGTTCTACAAGCATTAGAAAATGGCGGTCAATTTAGTTTTACCCCAAAAGAATTACTAATATGCAATTTTAAATATTTAATTAATAAAATTAAATTGTATATTTACTATTTGTATTTATTTTTGAAAGAAAAATATGCTCTGTATTTTTAGTGAATATACAATAGTAGTAGTACTTGACCCATTAATGATACTTTCAAAATTGCACATTAAAAAAATGTCTGCTTTCAAAAGAAGTAACAACGTTTTGGCTCACATAATGCTATGATCAAGAATGGAATTCATTATACTAGACGTGCCTAAAAGACTTTCTTCGTGACTTTTTCGCCAAAAATGAAACCCATATCTTTCCACAATCATCGTATTCACACAGTGCGACATCTGGCTATTCAAACTCAAAAGACTATTCCGGGGACACCGTTTTGAGTCGATTGAAGAGATTCAACGTGAATCGCCGCGCGCTTTGAAGACCATCCCTGCCGATGACTTTTTAGCATGCATTGAGGATTCGAAAAAAAGTTGGTATAAGTGCATTGTGTATGGAGGGGATTACTTAGAAGATGATGAAATAAATTTGGAAGAATAAATAAAGAGTTTTTGGAAAAAAAAAAATAATTGGTCTTACTTTTTGGGCACAGTAGTATAGTATTTTGTAGTATCATTGGTTATAAAATTTGAAAGTTGTTCTCAAGAAATTTAACATGGCGAAATAAACATACCAAGCTCGTTGCAGTATTTTTTCAGTTCCTTCTATTAGCTCACACTCTCCCTATATTATATCTTGTTAAAATTTTCAATCATTCCTAAAATACTTTCTACTCATCGACTCAAGTTCAAATACATTTTTGAACTTGTAGTGGGCGAACACTTGATGTCAATACAGTTTTTTAAATATTAATTCAGCAATTAAATTTAATTAATTCATTTTATTTTTTTTTTTAGATTTAAGTTGCATGTATCTACCAATAGAGGGCGCAAGATGTAAGAGGAAAATTTCAACTTTATTTGCAAAGGACTTTTCTGCAATATAGTGAAAAAAAGTAGGAGTTAACTTTAATTTTTTCCTTTTATGTATTAGTTGTTGAAGATACATCTGAAATTAAGAAAACAAATGGTTAAGAAAGTTGAATAGGTTCTTGCATATAAGCCATGGGGCACACACTGATCATGATTGCATTTCTTCCTCCTCTGCACATCGTTCTGCTCGATTTGATTCTCCTCTGTCTCACGCCATTTGTCACACGTGCCGTCTCGCAGAAGGGGGAGGAAACAATTAAACCCCCTCTTCTTTTTTTTTTTTTATTTTGCAGTATTTACAGTGGAAGCCGCCTAAAAAGTAGCCGGAAGTAATGAATATGAATTGCCTCGGTGTCTGCGAGGACACAAAAAAGAAAGAAAGGGCCCCTTTTATCTGTTGGCCCGGGGTCCCGGATCGCGAGGCGGAAAAATATACTTATCTGGTGAACCTCATCACGGCACTCCTCCCCCACCCTGCCCATCCCGGAGGACCCCCTCCGAGTGAGTCAGAAGGTTCGTTCGTAAAAACGACGCCGGAAATAAACAGATTCGAGAGAATGTTGCCTCGAAAACACAATTTGCGACCCACTTACTATATGAGAGAATTACGCTTTTGTTGGTCCTCACTCTAAGGACAAGAAAATCTGGTAACTTTTTCTAATCTGTGTCTTTAAAACGAACTTTAGAGTGATGTAAAATAACAAAGCTAATAGCATAAACTAATAAGATTTGCAGACATTTTACATTTGAAATAATTTTAAGTAATAAAAATATTTTCAAAAATAATTCCATATATTATTTTGGAGTTAAGTGTTCTAATGATGGACAGGCCACTCCAAAGATACTTCGAGGAAATAAAAGACAAAATTATATTTTTGGAATCTGTATAGTGAGAATACAGAATTTATGTTTGTTGTGAAAATAACAGTTACAAAAATTTCTGCAATTTCTTTGACCAGGAGTTCATTCAACGAGGCGTAATTCAGCTTACCAATAGCAGGGGGTAAACTGCAACTCCAATATTGAAAATCGTTTCTGTTTTCCCTCTTTTATGTGGCTTACAAAGAGGTGTTACTGATTGGCATAATTTACGTATATGCTGCAGCAGTGCTAATCGATTGTGTGCCTTTCCTTGACATTAGAGCACAGTGAAAATTAATTTTTTTAATACTTTCTTGAAGCGTTACATTTTGGAGGTCCACTAGTATGTGTTTAACTATTTACAGCCAAAGATTTTACGAAGAGAAAAATGAATCGTATTTGATGCGTATTGAATTGGATATTTTGATTAAATATGAGTATGTTACTTAACTTAACGTAAAGAATATTCAACAGTGAAAATGATGAAATTAAGTCTTACAAAGCATGGATTTAAGTTCTACACAGCATGAACTTACACAGCAGGAATTAAGTCCTACATAGCATGGATTTAGATCCTAAATAGATGAACTTACATTGGATTAATTTAAGTTCCAAATAGATGAACTTACACAACATAAATTTAAACCCTACACAGCAGGGATGCAGTATTAGTATTTTGATACTCAACACTAGAATTGTTTGTTGTTCAGTGACAGGAATATAAAACCAATTTCTTTTTTTTTTTTTTTCCTCTTTTCCTCACCTCCATATCTATGGTTATGAATTTAAGTCCTACATAGCAGGAATTTAAGTCCTACATAGCAGGAATGCAATAGTAAATCTATTTCGATACCTAATATCTGTATTGTTTGCTGTTTGAGTGACAGGAAGATAAAACTACTTTTATTTTTTTTTTTCAATTCTTCACCTCCATACCTATGAATAACCTATAGCCTCCATACCTATGAATAACTACCTCCATGGACTATGAATTTCAACACTACATAACAAGAATTTCAGTCTTATGTAGATGAACTTAGTAGCATGAATTTAAGTTCTACGTAGCTAGAATTAAAATCCTACATAGCAGGAATGCCGTATTGGCAGTTTGTTGTTCAAGTGAATAGAAGATAAAACCAATTTTTGCTTTTTCTTTTCTCCATTCCTTACCTCCATATCTAGAACTATGTAGCCCCTAACTGTTAGAAAGATGAGAGTGGAACATCGGTGGGCTTCATGTAGACCACGAATAGGCTGTTCCTTGGTTTTGAGGAGAGGACAGTACTTTCCGGGAGGACTTTCAGGGGTAATTTCTTCGCATTTGCGTGTCGTATGAGAGGAAACCTGAAATGGCAACCTGTCTATGGATGCTTGTACACATTGTCTTGAAAAAGCCATTCAATAATGTCAACCTCTCTCCATGCTTCTTTTGTTATAGAAAATTGATATTTGTTGCCTGAAACTGATCAATAATCTCATTTATAATACGAGGGCCATTTTATGATTTATTGGCTTCTGTGACATGACCACAAACTTTATTAGTTGGACAGTTCTGCACAATTCTCTTTCATTATTTTTCGATCGTTTTTTTTTTTTTAATCCCATTTGCACGTTACATTACCTTGAATTCAAGCTAATATGGATAGAGGTTTCTAGAAATTTTTTCCTAATGCTGCTTTCAAATACTCAGACAATTGTCCTTGATGACTTAAGGCAAGCGCCACACTGAAGTTACTCACTTAGCACTACCCAGTAGGTGCGTATAGCTTGAAGATGAGCTACGGATGCGAAGTAACAATACCTCTGCAACGCTCTACGATCCTGTTAGATAGGGACTTACGGTTTAAAGCAGATTCCGAACCCCTACAAACATCCATGGTAACGCCGGTACTCGCACCCGAAACCTGTGGTACCGAGTGCCAGAGCGCTAGCCACTCGGCCATACAGGCCCTTTTCTAGTAAATGTAGTGCGAGGGAAAAAAAAATACTAATTCATCTTTAATAGATGTCCCGATAGACGCATTCTACGTTAACTAAAAGGTGGTATTTTGGGGGTTCAGACAGACCAGCGCTCAGCCTGGTGAGTGTGTCAATTTGTCGAATTACCACTCAATCTCATTAGAGTGGAGAAAATAAAATCCTCCCATCCGCGCGAAATCGTCTGCAGGGGGGGGTGGGGGTGGGGGTGGTGCGAGAACGGTGATGGATGGGGGAGGTCGCAAACGATGCGTGGAGAATGCGTTGGAACGAAAGGAACGGACTCAATGATTCAGATCCGATTGGAAATGACGAATCCCTAATCTCATTTGAATGGAGGGGGGGAGGTTGGAAATTTTTTTTTTTCTTTTACTCATCCGCAGAACGAGTCTGAAGAAGACACCGTCTCGATCCCTCCATGGATGAGAAATCAGTTCGACCCCCCATCGCAATGACACGTCGGTATCGGTGGCCGACGGCAGTCTGAGTCAAGTCCCAATAATTGCACATCATATTGTTACATCGCAGATTTGTGACATAGAATATTCTTATCGGCACCATCTATTCTTCGATTGAAAGTTTTATCTTTTATATTGTTATAATTATTCAATTCCTTCTATTAGCTCACACTCTTCCTGTATATATCTTGTTCACATTTTCAATCGTTCATAAAGTACTTTTTTATTCATCCACTCAAGTTCAAATACATTTTTATGAACTTGTAGTGGATGACACTGGATGTGAATGCAGTTTTTCAAATATTAATTCATTCATTAAATTTAATTTTTTTTTTTTAGATTTAAGTTGCATGTATCTACCAATAGATGGCGTCAGATAAACTTAAAAAAAAAATGAATGAAAATTATTTATAAAGTACTTTTCTGCAATAGACAACCGAATCATAGGTATATTGTAACTATAGCCCCATTCGTTAATAAAATTTAACGTGATTTTATTAAGGAAAAAAAAAATTAAATACTTATTAATTATCTTTACATTTCAGTTGAAATATTAATTATGTGTGAAACCAAAACTGAATATTTTGATGCGTAATAAAACGTTAGGGGCAATAAAACAAAACACTCTTTATGATTAGGCTACAGAATAATCAGAAGTATAAAAGCTGTTTTGATATTCAGCTTAAAAACGAAAAAAGTCACATCATTATTGTTTGTCATTCAAGTCTCAGGAAGATAAAACGACTTTTTTTTTCTTTTCTCCACATCTCACCTCTGTACCAAGTGCTATGTACCAGTTAGAAATGTCAGGATGGAACATCAGTAGGCCTCATGTAGACTACAAAAAGACAATAGCCTGGTGTTGAAGGGTGCCTTCCAGGTGAATTTTCAGGGGTAACTGCCTCCTATTTGCTTGTCGTATGGGGGAAAACTGAAAAACGCCCACCAGGCTGTCTGGCTGTTGATGCGAGATGTATATCTCTATTTGTATATCCTCCCTAAGACTTCCTGACACCCTATACTTTAACCCATTCTCCTAATTTGAATAAATCTTCTATATGCCCTTACGAAACAGTATATTAAGCCATTTATATAAAAAGTAAGAAAAATTATACTTTTCGGCAAGTTTAATATTATGGACTTTGGTAATATAATGCCATGTACAATGGATTTCATTTTTGTGCATAAAATTATGATGGGTGCCTATAGCATTGTTAATCTTGTGCAAAAAATGAACTAAAAATCCTTTACATGTAATTTTGAAAGTACAATTAACTGATCAAAACTCATTGTCCAATACAGAAAGCTACATATATTTTTCTAAAAAAAAACCCGCTATAAATAAATAAATACAAACAGTAAAAAAACAACTTAAATTTATTAATTAAACATGTAAAATATTTATTAGCTATCTTTGTGGCAAAGATACTATGTAACACGATAAAACAACTAAACTAAAACCGTTGATTCATTGATATATTTTAGTTGTTAGACTTTTAGAGTTTGTCATTTTCAAATATTTGTAGAAAAGGATCACGAAAATTTTTTTTAAAATTTGGCTGCAAAGATGGCAGTGATGAATTGTCCACTAACAACAGTCTGAAGGATTTTAAGACCTAAAATTGTAATAACTTTTCTATATGTGAAATTAAAAATGTCCAATAGAATCAAAATTGAGTTTTAAGAGGATAGACTAATCTTAATAAGAGATTATTTGATAAGCTCAATAAGTTAAAAAAATGTGACTATCTTTATGAATGAATATATTAAACAAGGCATTACGATTAAAAGATGAGGATTTCTCCTAAAAAGTCATAAGTATGAATGTCCAAAGTGCGGTTCCGATATGAAATTGGTTGATTGTCTTGATGTTTGTGATGGAAAAGTATGGGCGTGCAGACGAAGGACATACCACAATAAGAGGTAAGTTATTCTCTGATTTCTTCTTTTTTTCTGCTTTGTTAATATTAATTTACCATTCGAATTCGGCTTCGTAAAGAACACGACTTATTTTCAATAAGAATTGCCGAATTAGTGAATAATTTTGGTGAAATTTTATCGTAACAGCTATTATTATTTTTGTCAAAATGATACATTTTTGTGAGTTAGCAAAATAAAATTCCACATAATAATTTGTCGATAAAGCGATTTAATTTGGTGCAATAGCAATTTAGGAATAAAATGTTGGCAAAATAATGATAGAATAGCAAATAATGCCAAAAAAAGACTGCTCACAATTCCGTCCCTCACACTCAACGGCGATGGCTCGCTTAGGCGGTGACTTATGCAAACTGAATCAAGTTATCGCACTCAGCCATCCGGCTAATCCAACCCCTAGGAATGGGACTTTTAATCCTCCCTGCCATTGTGAGGGCTGAAAAGACGAGGCCTAATGACTGCAGACAATTTGCGGGAGAATGGAATGGAAGGAGCTGCTATTATGTGGTTGGAAATCGATCCTTTTGTGAAAAAAAAAAAGGATCAATCCCGCTCATGATAAAGCAAACACAGAACTTTTCAACGAAGACCTGCAACAAAGAGTAAAAAAGAGAAATAATGAAAAAAAAATTAATTTAAAATTCAACTTTAGTCTTTGAAAGAGGCAGTATCTCTTTTTTTTTTTTTTCTTCAGTGTCTCATTTTAAATTTCAAAAACAACTTGTTAAATGACTGAACAATAACAAATCAACAACAAGAACAATTAACAATAGCAAACACAACAAATCAACAATAACAAACCAAAAATATTTTTTTTAAAATTATACCTTAACTTTTTAAAGGTATATACATATCCTGGATAGATATCTTATGCAAATATATATAGAGATATACATATCTTTATACACACACACACACACATACGTATATATACACTCAAGAGCCAAAACATTATGACCACCTGTCAATAACGAGTTGGCCTACCTTTGGCGAGCAACACAGCTTCAACCCGCCTTGGCATGGATTAATACCACCACTTAATACCAGTTAAATACCACTTCCACCTGATCACGTGCCTTTCACGTCATCCAGGCGAGTTCATTGCAAAATGTAGGGGTGGTCATAATGTTTTGGCTCTTGAGTGTATATTGTTATATATATATATATGTGTGTGTATCTATACCTATGTATCTAAAGGCCAGAGAATTTTCTTCAGGTAAGATGGAAATCAGTGATGTGGAAGTATAATTTACAACCACGGATATGATGAAAAATTATTCATTTATTAAATTTTAAAGGAGAAAATAAATCATTATTCATAATTCCATTTCCCTTAAGCTTTAATAGAATTTTTTGTGTCCATTCCTTCATTTTAAATTATAAAATTTTTTATTTTCAAATTCACAGATTCATTTCCTACATAATATTTATCACCATGTTTGTGGCCAAAATTCATCAAATAGATTTTTTATTGTTTTTTGCCAACCTCTTATTTCATCTATAACTTACGTTATTTAAATATCCTCATATTATTTAGTCTAGTAATTTTTTAAATTTGATTTCTACTAACTTTATTTATAGTAATTTTATTTCTAGTAAATATATTTAGTTTTTCCTTTACAGAAACTTTATTTGTAACAAATTTATTACTGGAATTAATTTTTAATTTCTATTTACTTTTATAATTGGAAATATTTGTTTTAATTCATTTTTAATTTTTCAATATAATTTTTCGAAATTTTTCAAACTTGTAGGGGTTTACGCACTATATTTCTGTAGCACATATATAGAAGAGAACATTTCGTTTCAAAAATACAGGATGATGTTGGAAATAAAAACCAATTTGCAAAAAGCAAAAAAATAAAAATTTACACACACACATGACCACTCTGTAATGGTACCAATACTTCAATAAGTTCTTCTGATTGTCACTATTGATGTTCAATTGCGGTCAATGGTAAAAACCCGAATTTGAATTTCATAAGTTACCGATGCCTAATTGCATTTTACAAATTATTGACATATCCTTCTGTCCTAGTTTTATATGCTGTTGAACATCAGTGGGCCTCATGTTCCATGAGGATCCCACTGATGGGACGACATTCATTTTTCAGATTCTGGCCTAGTAACTATAGGACTAGGAGGAATATTTTGCAGATTCAATTCCCTCCTTATCTAAAGTAACCTAGAATCTATACCCTATAAAGTATAACCTAACCTATATATTACTGACCTATAGAGTAACCTAGAATATATGTCACTTTAGTGATATTGGCACATAGTTAATATGTTATTGCATTGAATGCAGGGGTGAATTCTTATTGAGCAAGTCGAATAAAAACCTCTTTTATTTCTTCTAGTTAGTGTATCACAATATGCTTCGCATCTCTTTTGATAAAAGATAAAGTTGTTACAAATATGTAGTTACACAGCTGCTACCAATATGTCATATTAGTGTTGTATGATAACACGATAACAAGTTCAAATACCAGGTACATCAGAGTCAAACTCCTCAAACAGACCACGGAAAAGATTTCGAATTTCTTGATGCTATCATAATTTGGATTGAGCATGACCCCCAGGATGGAATCCCACACATCTTCCAACCCAAGCAAAAGAGAAAGACTTTCTGGTTTACGGATATTTTGAGAACATCTAGGCAAGAAAACTTTTCGCATCGAGGATTTTGTATCAAACCACATCAGTTTGAAATTCCAGCGAGCTATACACCAGTTCCAGACCCACTAAGCTGGATGACCAGAATTAAAAGAGAAATAAAAAGAAACTCGATCTTCTCCAAAAATTATATTACAAGAGTGCATCGGAAAAATTAAGCCTGGTTAGGATATTTTATTCATGCCCTTATTAATATATATTATCATATTAATATTGGTCTGCATATTTTTTTTCAAAGTGCTCTTCTTTCCCACCTACAGGATGACACTTAACAATATTAAAAGTAATATCTCGTTTCACTTTTAATTTATTGGTGTATGAATAATGAAAGCTCATTGCCAGTCAGGAATTCCAGTAATTAAAGCGCATATTCTTTGTGGCATTTTTATGATTTTGAAGCAAGAATTTCATCTTGCACATTCCATTCAAAATAATGAAAAGATTCTGTAACTTTGCGTCCAGCTTAGTCTCTTTTAATTTAATTTCGCTTAACTCAAACCTTCAGTGCCATTGTATTTAATAAAATGGCGAATGCTACATTCTGTTGCAAGGAGTGAATCGCTTTGTGGAAGGCGCGTCATTCTGGTAAGTATTCTAAGAATTCATAAAGAAAGGAAACCACTATTTTATTATCTTAAAATATTTTCATCAATAATTTTTCAAATGCTTTTCCAAATAAAAACATATATCGCATTTTTTTTTTTTTTTTTTTTACAAAAACATCAATTTTATTTTGTTCTATCATGAAAATGAGGAAAATGAATGTATTGAGCATTGCAACTGCAATGCTCAAAAATAAATAAATAGCATAGAATTACAGTATTTGTAAAGTATCATTTGTTTCAGAAACCATTCATTGAGAATTTTTCAATTTTATATGCTGCATAAAAGTAGAATTTGGCTTATTCACTTTCACTTCTCTGGCTGATGCATTTTTTGAACAACGTGTATCTGTATTTTATACTTTCATATTTTGGCGATTTCATGAGCCGTTTTGAACAATAGATCGTCATCAAAATAAATTTAGAGTGTCCATTTATTGAATTTTTAGCACATGAGGGTTTGGTTTAGTTTGGGTTTGTCGCTCTACGGTCATCTTGAACACATTTTAGGCTAAACAGACCGGGATCTACAGTTTAAAGTGGATTCCGAACCCCACACAAACATCCATGCCACCGCCAGGATTCGAACCTGAAGCCTGGGTTACCAAAGACCAGAGCGCTAGCCATTTGGCCACCAGGCCGTCATAGCACATAAAGGGAGACAGCAGAATAAAAAAAAAAAAGTAGGCAATATGTCCAATTATATTCAATTAAGGATAAAAATGTACGGTGTCTGATGGCCGAGTGACTAGCGCTCTGGCGCTGGGTGCCCCCAGGTTTCGGGCTCAAGCCCGGCGGGGCCATGGATGGTTGTAGTGGTTCGGAATCCACTGTAAATCGTAGGTCCTGGTCTAATGTGACTGTAGAGCGTTGGGCGTAGAACTAACAATCCTATGTCGTAAAAAGAAAACATCTTCTGTCTAGAAATCTGCCAGCAGGCAGACGGACTTGACCCACCATGGAGCTGTTGCGCCACTGATGATGATGGTGATAAAAATTCACGTTGGAGACGAGAATGCTTAGAAGGATGCATAGTACACTAGTCTGTTTGTGAAAACCTCTTCGTGAACTTATTTGCAGGGGAAGTGAGGTGGGAAGTGAAAAGGATGAAATAAGGAAACAGAGAATTAATGAATAATGCATATTTTTATTGAAATATCATTCTAAACATTGGTTTTTTCGAAATCAATCCTTAGCTCTTCAACAGTTTTAAGGCTTCATATCACATATATCAAAAGGCTCATTGACGGCACTTGTACTAGGTGCGCCAAGTATCTTTATATTCAATTAAGGATAGCTACGCGCCAAATATGAGTTACGCGCCAAATGTCGCGTCTGTTCAATTTCGACTCCAGGTCTACTCACACTGTCTATTTGCATATGACGTTTTGGGTTTTTTGGATTCGTCTTGAGTCTATTTTTCGAAAGGTTTCCTTACATTTACTTCCAACTTCGTTGGCTATAAATCGACATAATAAAATTTCACCCAAGATTTCAGTTATTTTTAGCGTATAAATTTTATTTCATTGTGGCTTTTATTGTTATATTGAATTATATCTCGCCGAGATCTTTCAAACGAGCTTTTGATCACTCCCAAACTCATCTGGATCTCAAGATATAACAGTGGAAATTGTGCATTTTTCTCCGGATGTACTGCAATTCAACCTTTTAAGAATCTCCCAATCTTTCTCAGCATGAAGATATACTTAGTATTTCTAAATTATGTATAGTTCTAAAGTTATGAACATTTTAAACTGGATTTGAAAACGTAGCGCTTCACTTCTGAACCAGTTATCCATACAGATTTTATAGATGTTTGCCGATTTTTTCACTTCTTACTAAATAAGACGTATGTAAACAAGCAAGGTTATAATCGAAAGGTTACGAATGGACTGCAAGGTGAAAGAAGGAATTGCAAGTTCCGAATGATAATATATTCAGGTCCTAATCAGTAGATTATTGGGATTAACATTTTTAAAAGTACCTTGATAAGATCTGCTTCAAATTTAACAATGAATTCGATTCCGTATGAAGGAATCCGTATAAATGACTCCATATCATAGATAAATTATCATGATAGAGAGAGTATAGTTTGAAGAATACGGCATTTGCAATGTCACAAAACAGAACTACCATGGATTAAAGTAGCTTTAACAATTGCTTATATAACAACATTTTACTCTTTAAAAACGAGGGAAAGAATAACACTCTATTGTCAAATATTGTACGGTAATGACATCAATAGAAACGTAACTGTAAACTGGACATGTGATGACGTGTTTCCTGAAGGATTGGAGATTGGTAAGGGGGGCTGAATTATGGGCGCCCGAGAAACCTTGCACAAGTGAGTGTAATCGGATTAGCTCCCCGCTCATTACTCTACGATCCATCCTCGTTCCAAAAGAGCCCTGACTCGCTTTTTTATGACTGACGTCGAATTGCAATCGTTGACTAAGAGATTCTTCAGTGACATTCCATGAGTATATCAAACCTCTTTTACATAATTTCAAAATTACAAGAGCTGTAACATACAGAAAGAGAAAACATGGAATTCAGTATCAATAATGTAATAGGACTGTGTCATCGAGTAACTTAGTGGGAGTCGGAAGAAAATAGTCGAGCATTTCTGAAGGAGTCAGAGTCAGAAGTCGACATTAAAATTCGATTCATGACTCTTTTATAAAAATATTTTTTTATGTTCCTTGTTTCAAACTATTCTATGATACTTTGGCTCTTGCTAATTAGACCTGTTATTCAATTCCTTCTATTAGCTCACACTCTCCTATATATATCTTGTTCAAATTTCCAATAGTTCACAAAATACTTTTTATTCTTTCACTCAAGTTCAAATACATACATGCAACTTGTAGTGGATGACACTGGATGTTAATACAGTTTTTTTTCAAATATTAATTCATCAATTAAATTTAATCAATTAACTTTAGTTTTTTTTAGATTTAAGTTGCATATATCTACTAATCGATGGCGCCAGATAAGCTTAAAAAAATGAATGAAAAATATTTATTTCTGCAATAGAGTAACAAAAAGTAGGAATTGACTTAATTTTTTTTAATATTATTTGTTTATAAGTGACGTCGAATGTTGAGTAAGAGATCCTTCTGTAACATTCTATGAGTATGTCAAACCTCTTTTACATAATTTCAAAATTACAAGATCTGTAACATATAGGTGATAAAACAAATGATTCTTTTCAATAATGTGATAGCACTGTATCATTCAACAGCATAGAGGAAAGTCGGGATTAAATAGTCGAGCATTTTGAAGGAGTCGCAGTCTTGCTTTAAACTATTCTATAATACTTAGACTGCTGTTAATTTAGAACTGTTATTTTTATAGGATATGTGTATTTTTTAAAACAAATTTAGATATATATATATATAAGGCCTTGTAAGTACAAATACTACACCTTTAAAGTTGTTGCTCTATTACGAAAAAAATTGTTTTATATATATATATATATATGTGATCAATAAAAGTTATTGAATTTATTAAACAAATTCTTCTAAATCCATTAGTAAAGATCATATGTATTAATGGATTTAGAATATATATTTTTGTAAGCAAATTTAGAGTACAGAGATGTCTTTTAAATGAGTCCAAATACTACACCATTAAAGTTGTAAAAAATACTTTATTGCACAAAAACTGCTTTTATGGATGAGTTCAATAAAAGGTATTGAATTTATTAAACAAATTCTTCTAAATCCTTTTGTAAAGATCATTTACATAAAATTACACAAATGAATCATTTGATTACCTGTAAACAATTAAGATATTTAACAAATTAATCCTGAAAGAATGATATGTGACAAATCAGAGATTTGGTAGCTACTACTGAAATGAGTAAACAAATAAATCAGTTAAAAATTAAATTCTAAATTTGGGAAAAGAAGATAAAAAAAAAATATGTGTGCATCAAACATATTTTCCAAATTTCAGAATCATAGAAACTTAAGACTACATAGCGAATCTACAAAAGATTGGAGTGGTGAAATAACGATACTTGGTTTCAGACCAGGCGATCAACTATAATTCTGAATCGGTAGAGCAGAAAGTACTTTCTGTTGGACACCAATAAGTGGATGAAAGTTCCTAATATTCAAATGCTACTCGGGGAGGGTATCTTTTAATATATGAGGATTCAGGGTAATAAACATCTCATTGGGTTCCATTGGTAGTGTTGAATCTGCTACATATCTGCCGTTGTAATGACAAACGACCTTATATCAGAATTCCTGGTTTGAAACCTGAGGTCGAGATAAAGACAGGACAGACTGCAATAGGTAGGATGACATAAAAGAAGACAAATAGCAAGAAAGAATTAGCTGTCCTCAATCATCATGCGATACATTGTAAAAAATGTAGCACCTACTCTGTTCACCGGTGATATGACGAAATGAGAAGACATATGTTCAACATGTCCTTTATTGAAGCATTCGATTTCATGTATAGTTCATAAAAGTCAATGAGGTTATATGATAATCATTTTTTCAACCCTTCACCAATCCATCTACTAGAACTTATACAGAGTGGTTATAATTAAAGTTACCCTATTCAGATCCTCTAGAACCCGTTCTGCCAATCGTAGCTTGATGAAACTTGGTACATACGTTATAAGGACCAAGAAGTTACATAAATTTACATGTGAAGCATCCCATATGCGGCAATTTTGATTATTTACAGCTCCATCAAAAGAAAAATTGCCCTCATCTGAATATAGAATTTGACAAAGTCCAGCGTCATCAACTTCCATTATCGCCAAAATTCGGCAAGCAAATTAATACCATGTTTGTTGGTCTTGAGGTTGCAGTATTTGAACCACTTGAAGGACACTTACCAGGATATCATTTTAAAATGGAGAGCAGAATTTTCCGAACTGTAGATCACGGAACAGCCAACTCACGGGACACCGATCGAAAACTTTCTGAAGAATAGCTGGAACTGTAGACTCTTTAACCACAACAACAGCGACTTCTTCGATAGTATCATTTTGCAACGGTTTTCCGGCTTCTTCCTGGCAGCATACAAATCTCCAGTCTCTTCAAATTTCCTAATCATCTTCTTCAAACCATTCTTCGACATGTGCCCTTTTCGCAATTCCTTTAAACGATGATTTTTGCTGTTAAAGCTCTATCTTTCTTCTGCAAGGCCTTGATTAACGATGACAAAGGCACGCAGAAGGACTTTTTGGACTCTGACTGCCAATCTCTTTATAGGTTTGATTAATTTGAATAAGTTTTTTAAAGGGCCATCTGGTGGGCCAATTTTGAACTGTTTTATTTGCAGAATCTTTTTTCCGTAGTCCGTATAACGCATACTATCAAGTTTCATCAAATTCCGATAGACAGAACGGGATCTAGAGAATGCCTAAAAGAGATTTAAACGAATGTAGCAGAAATAAGATTACAGAGTTAATTTCTAATGAAACACCCTTAGAAACATTTTTTAAAAATCCGTATTTTGTTCGAAATTTAAAATCTCAACAATAATTGGATAGGTTAAATTTCAACATGAGACTGAATTGAATGTCCCGATCACTCAAAAAAAAAAAAAAAAAAAAACATCATCCCCTCATTTGGCAAGAAGCATTGACGTTTCCAAACTTTTCTTTTTCTAAGAATTCATTCCTCTTTTCAGTTTTCATTCCAGAAAGTCTGTGAAAATCTCATCTAGTAGAAAACAATAATAAAGAAACGAACACCAGGAAGGGAACAACGCGACTGCTGGCGTCAAAAGCCGCCAAAAACGAAAGAGAATTCATAAATTTATGGTTCTTTGCTAACGAATTCCATGGTTCGAAACTGCTGGAGCACGATTTTCAAAGGGTCGGAATAAAAAAAAAAAAGCCGGGGACATAAAAGAGTGTGGCATTAGGAAAGGTGTCGCTCGAACAGGGTCCGCACGCTATTATCCCCGGACTTATAAATTACCGCCGCCTAATTTAGCCTGCAACCTGCAGCCTTGTTAACACGCTTCCTTTCAAAGGGTTGGCGCGCAATTTCCGCCCGCCCTTTTGTTCCTTCGTTACAGCTAATTTATAACCGCTGCGACTGCTCGGTTTCGCTAACTTTCTTGGGAAGCCTGTTTTTTTCGCGCTCTAAATGAGGACACAAGGCATCTCTGGAAGGGAAGTAAAAAATAATGAAAGCTGGAGTTTTTGAACCAGTGTCCGTGGGCATGGATGGAGGAAAAAAAAAAAGCATTTGTATTTTTCTTTGGAAATTATACTGATGCTACCATCTTATTAATCCGAGTTATCATGGAAGAAGATGGCTATATATGGATCCTAGTGGAGTCAGATATTTAATTTGGCATTCCATTTTATTAACAAGAAAGCCATTTCGAGTTTTCGCCCAATGCTTTTAAATGGTGAAACCGATTAAAAGCAAATTTAAATTTATACCATTTGTTAGCCGCTTGCTAGCGACTAGTTGTGTCAGGATGTAATACCAATCTCTTTTTCTATTTATATTAGTTTATTTACAATAGTACATACGTACACATGGGCACCCTGTGCCTCTTCTACAATAGCATTAATAGTTAAAAACCAACAACCGGTCCCTGACCGTCTGTTTCGTTCTGACGCTCCTAGCGTTCTCCTCGTGGTCTCTAGATCTCATCGCATGTACTTACCACACTGGACCACACAGTTAAGGTCCCAGTGACTGGTTACAGTCGCGACCTCGCGGCTATATAATAATTAAACCTTACACATTTAACCATGACCCAATATTTTGAGTTCTACAAATACTTGAATATCGATTAGATGTTCAACATGACATCCAAGCCTTTTCAGAGAAACCCATGTTGTGCTATCATCCATAATGGGTCAGGTATGAACTCATTGGAAGCGTCTATTGCAGTCACTGCTTTAACAAACTAGGAGACACTTGTCACCATCTCCATCTAGTATCCATCCATGATCTATATTCTATCCATGGTTCAAGATCCATTGTTTCGCATCCATGATATAGCTGTCTGGTGGGAGTTTCTCTGGTTTTCTGGCATACGAAAAGCGCAAATGTGAGGCAGTTACCCTTAAAGTACTCTGGGAAGGCAATCTACTCCCCTGATAGCCTCGGAAGTGGAAAACATAATTGCCACACGAGATCTGCTGGTATTCATCAATGAAAGAAAAACTAACTTTCTTGGGAGACCTTTTTTTTTTGCACTCTAAAGAGGAACAAGGCATCTCTGGACGGGAAGTAAAAATAATGAAAGCAGAATTTTTTGAACCAGTGTCCGTGGGCATGGATGGAGGAAAAAATTTTTTTTTTATTCAATTCCTTCTATTAGTTCCCATTTTCCCTATATATATCTTGTTCAAATTTTCAATCGTTCATAAAACATTATTCATTCACTCAATATTATTCATTCAAATTTTTATTCATCCACTCAAGTTCAAATGCATTTTTTTAACTTGTAGTGGAGGACACTGGATGTTAATATAGTTTTTCAAATATTAATTCAGTAACTCAATTTAATTCATTAATTTTAGGTTTTTAGATTTAAGTTGCATGTATCTATCAATAGATGGTGCCAGATAAACTTAAAAAATGAATGAAAATTATTATAAAGGACTTCTCTGCAATAGAGTGAAAAAAAGTAGGAATTGATTTAATTTTTTTTTTTTTTTATATTACTTGTTTTCTTCGAAAATTAACAGAATTATGTTGCTGCTGCCATCCTACTCATCCGAGTCACCATGGAAGAAGATGGTTACATATGGCTACTGAGTAGAGTCAGATATTTAAGTGCGGCATTCCTTTACCATAACATGGTCACTAACAGCAAGAGAGGAGAAAATTTTGGCTATCTTTGAAAAGAAAGTGCTACGAACTATTTTTGGTGGTATCAATGGCAGTGGTAATCAGAGCAAAGCAATTGGCAAGAAAACTTTTTAGAGATATTGACATTCTAAAATTTATTAAACTGAGCTGAATGAGAGGGGCCGGTCATCTCATGAGAATGGAAAGTGATAGAGTTGCTTTGAAAGTTTTCAATGCAATCCCTTTGGACCAAGGGGAAGACCGAAAAGAGATGTGTCGATTGTTTAGACCCTGATTTTAATGTCAGTAAGATCAAAACTGGAGGTTCACGGCCAAGAGGAATACAGCCTGGCTGGATCTTTTAAAGAAGGCCAAGACTGACAACGGGTTGTGGAGCCAGTTATGATGATAATTTACTATGTGGGACAACATATTGGGTCGGCAAGAAAGCAATTTCGGTTTTCGCAATGTTTTAAGTGGTGAAAATCGAAAGAACTTTTTATTGGCCAACCCAATATTTTGGGTTCTAGAAACATTTGAAACAAACAAATATCAATTAGATGTCCAGCATGACATTCGTGCTGTCTCGCCATGCTAGCGTCTAGGATGGTTCAAATATGAACTCATTCAAAAACGAGAAGACTCAACGTTGTCACCATCCTAATCTAGAATAAAGTGTCTCGTATACATGGTCAGGCTGTCTGGTTTTCTCACGTACGAATCGTGCATATGTGAGACAGTCGTCCCTCAAAGTACTGTTGGAAGGCAATCTACTCCCCTGATCACCTATCGGCAAACATAATTGCCACTCGAGCCCCTGCCGATGTTTATCAATCAAAGAAAAACACCCAATCGCATTTAAATGTTTTCATGAGCGATAAACTACAATAATTTTGTCGTAGATGTATCCTGTTTTTAATAATAAAGTCTAGTGAATTATGATTTTTTAATAATTTCGATACATTATTAATTAATGTGTTGTGTACATATTTAATAGCATATTATGAATGCATGCTATGGTTAACTTTTTAATACAACAGATTGCCT
The DNA here is from genome assembly GCA_021605095.1 of Caerostris extrusa. Classification (NCBI taxonomy): domain Eukaryota; kingdom Metazoa; phylum Arthropoda; class Arachnida; order Araneae; family Araneidae; genus Caerostris; species Caerostris extrusa. Next base: position 51,379 of record BPLR01017464.1, read on the forward strand.
AATATCACTTCTTTTGAGTTTAGATATGATTCTCTGAGAAGAACTTCGTGTCTTCGTGAGAACAAGTAATATAAAAAAAATTTTTTAAAGTCATTTCCTACTTTTTCACTCTATTGCAGAAAGTTAATTTTCAATAATTTTTTTTAAGTTTATCTGGCGCCATCTATATGCAACTTAAATCTAAAAAAAAAACTAAAATTAATGAATTAAATTTAATTACTGAATTAATATTGTGAAAACTGTATTCGCATCCAGTGTCATCCACTACAAGATTAAAAAAAAATGTATTTAAACTCGAGTGTATGAATAAAAAGTGCTTTATGAACGATTGAAAATGTGAACAAGATATATATAGCGAGTGTGTGAGCTAATAGAAGGAATTGAAAAGAGTCTGACTAACAAAAAAAGTTTATGAACTCTTTATTTAGGGTGCAGGAGTATGATACGATACAACCACAGTGCCACAGCACTTTGGAATGAACAGTCAGAGAAGTGGCATCCTCCCATTCTTCTCCCAAGTCTTCGAGTTCAAGAAAAAAAAAAGAGTATGCTATCTATAGATTTATCATGACCCTCTTCTGCATAGACAAATTTGTCTTATTTCAGTAGATGAGTAAAATAAAATATTTTATAGCATATTTACAAGTGCAGTAAATTTTTATAGGAAAAAACTCACATGTAAGAATTTAAAAAAAATAAATAACAGGAAAATGTTAAACATAATGTAAAAACTTAAGGAAATGGATCATTTCATATTTTCAAGGTATTAAAGTGATTATACCTGTAAAAGTTGAATTTTAATTAAAGCTCTCATCTTAAGAAGTATTAGCTCCAGAATACTAAAAATAAACTATGATAAAAAAATTAAACATTCAATAACTGCTTACATAAACACATAAATTCAAAAATAAATAAGAGGGAATAGCATTTGATGCCTTCACCACAAATTTATTTGGAGAAATTATTTTTTTCTAATATGGCTGCTTATATTCATTGAATTGAAAAAATATTTCGTGAGCACTTCATTGAATGCCCTTAGAAATTAGTAAAATAAAATAATTTTGAAAGCTAATCATTTTCATTGTTCCATATTATTAGCTTCAATTTTTGTTACATCAACCTCAAGGTTTTCAGTATAATATAAATTACTGATCGTTCTGTTTTTGTGCTTTTTGAGCTGTAAATAAAATCACGGTCACTGAAACTGTATAGATAATTTCTTGCGACGTATACCTGTAAAACAATTGTGATATTCTGGATAATGCTTGATTAAAATTTTCCACATTGCACTCACGTTAATTGAATAGGTTGTTGAAGAGTTAGATATCCTTTATTAAAAAGCGAGGGTGGGTCTCCTGTACATTTTTGATGGGTTGTTTATGCAATATGTTTGTAATTGGCCATTCATGCCACTGGACAACAACTTTTCTCAAACAATTGTCCATTATTGAAACCATCGCACTTCAATTCCTAACCAAGGTCAAATTAATCGTGTAGATGGCATTTTTCTGACAAAAAAAAAATTGTTTGTATTAATCTGAGATACTTTTCATGCATTTTCCATTGCCCACTGAGCTTTTGAATATTGTAAGTTTATTTTGAGCTCAGCTATTGCATATTGTTGACTTATTTTGAGCTTAGATTTTTTTTTTTATTCTTGAGCTTAGAATTTTCATAGTGTTAGAAGTATTTTGAACTTAGCTTTAACATATTTTGAGTTCATGCATTTCATAAGAAAAACTCTGTGAGAATTCGTGGTTTACTTTTCTATCTGTGGAAATACGTTTTCAAATTATCCATACAAACCTCAGGGATAATGCCTCCTAACTTCCAAACTACTTATTTATGTTTTTAATTGGATATACTAGCAGAAATTATTTAAGATAGTTTTATTGCTAAGATCGTCTAGCTTCAACTTTTCTTTTTCTCTCTCTCTCCTTGCTGGTCATAATTTCAGGCATCATCTTTATTCGTGAATACTCTTCCTTTTCAAAGTCAGATCTCTTTTTCTTTTCTTTCTTCATGCAAAAGTGCTCTCTGATTTGTATCCATCTTTTAAGTGATCAAAAGGCTGTAATGCTTTTGTTTAGAGACAGCCGTTTTTTTTGTCTTCTATTAATTTTTAATTTTACTCAAATTGTAAATTTTGAAATTATCTTATTTCGTATTAAGTATTTAAGTATTAAAATTTAATTAATTAACACGAAGTACTAAGTCTTAATACACCTTAATCTTAGTACTAATACATTATAATCGTAGTACTAAGTCTTAATAGATCTTAGTCTGAGTACTAAGTCTTAATATTTATTACGTATTTAAGACTACCATATCTGAGTGACAAGCTATTTAGTTAAAAAAAAAAATCGAAAATAAATTAAAAAAGTATAGTGTCACATACTTGATAAATTTAGCTGCAGTGTCCAATGGGTGATATAAAATTTTAGAACTAATTGCAAATATGCTAATTGTTTTCCTAATATATTTGTATATTTAATGTTTATAACAATCACAAATATAAACTCTATGTATAATGTATACAATCACAATATAGAATCTTCACAAAATCTATATATAATGTACATGATCGAATTATAATCACAAATATAAAGTCTGTTGCAAACAAAAATTTTTTTGTCAATTTATGATCATGTATATGTAAAACTGAATACATTTTGTTGATTTAATACACTCGTTTCAAATTTTAACTTGCTGTGTAATGTTTAAAAGAATTTAAATTAAAAAGTTGTAAAAATAAGATTTGAATGAAAATTTTTGTATATGAAAGCAGAATTTATTTTTATCGCACTGTAAGTAAAATTCAAACATTTGACAGAAATTTAGAAATATACAATTTTTCACTTTTAGAATATAACATCTGCAGTTACATAATCACCCTCAAGATCAAAATGAATAACATGAAAATCGAATTTCGAATACATTCTTTGTCACTCCAGAAAGCAAATTTGATTTTAAATGACGGGACGTGCCAGAATAAGGAATTCGATTATCAGTTACTCGTGTTTCAGAAAGAAAATCCTGTTCCAAGCTGAAAAGTTGCAAAAGGAACTGATTTCATTGAAATGTGCGAAAATAATGAAATCGATCCTATTACAGCAATAGGAGAACAATAATACGAACACCTCAGTCACAGTTGCAGATCTTCTCCCCTTTGTTGCATCCCCTAAAGACGAACAGAACAAAAAAAGTCGTCAAGTCACTGGAAGTTACAGAAATCAATTTGGAAGGGGGGAAGGGGGGAGGGGAAAGGGGGGTGGGGTGGCTCATTTCCCGACCTCCTCTTTCGGAGGGACGCAATACCTATGCGATATTGTTAATCGATTAATCGATGGCACCGGGGTTCCTTTGATCAGCCCCGGCTCCTTTCGATTAATTATCCGGAAAAGAATGTTTTCTGGAGCTCCATCCCCCGGGCAAGACCCTTCTTAATGATGACTTCACTTCGCTACTTGGACAAAAGTTTCCGAGGCACCACGCAGTATCCATAAAAATTGCCAGAAAACTCGTCTCTTAATTACTTTAATAGCGGTTTTTTTGTGCGTGAGGAAAGATGCACATTGTTTTTCAATTCCTTCTATTAGTTCACACTCTCCCTATATATATCTTGTTCAAATTTTCAATCGTTCACAAAATACTTTTAATTCATACAGAATTTTTTCGTCAGAATTTTTTGAACTTGTAGTGGATGACACTGGATGTTAATACAGTTTTTTCAAATATTAATTCATTTATTAAATTTAATTAATTAATTTTTTTTTTAGATCTAAGTTGCATGCATCTACCAATAGATGGCGCCAGATCTAAGAGGAAAGTGTGAACTTATTTCTAGAGGACTTTTCTGCAATAAAGTGAAAAAAAGTAGAATTGACTTTAATTTTTTATATTACTTGTTTATTACAATGTGACATCTGAGCCCCAAAACTTTGGTCCCTACTGAATAAAGAAAAAAAATTACCTTATTTTCCTGCCTATAATCCACAGATCATATGTTTAAAAAAACCCTCAAAATTTTATGGAATGAATTATAGGCCGCTGCGGACAATCTGTGAACACACAATCTGCGTGTTTTTTGTGAAAATAATACGTTTGATAGGTAGAGATTTGATTTGATTGGTCATCTACTACGATCTACAGTTGGGGCCTGGTGACCGAGTGGCGTTCGGTATCACATGTTTCGGGTTCAAGTCACGGTCTCATATGACCGTAGAGCGTCCCAGAGCACAATCAGACTTCTTCTCACCCACATCATTCCCAAACTGTAAGGGGGCAACTCAGCGCTAGGTACATTGTTGTGGTGTGGTGTAGTAGTAGTAGTACTATCTGCGGTATCTTGTGCACACGAGAGCTAAACAGACCAGGACTTACATTTTGAAGTCGATTCCGAACCACTGGGAGTGGTTCGGAATCGAGATTCGTGCCACCGCCAGGATTCGAACCTGAAGCCTGGGATGCCCAAAGACAGGCAGAGAAGAAAATTGCAAACTTAACAGCCAATTAAATGCGTACAAAATATTCAACTTTGTAATTACTTATTTGTACATGGATCATAAGCATAGTCGGAAAAGCTAAATCCATATGTGAACAACTACATTTGTTATACTAATCGATTAGAATTTAACGGTTTTCCCCCTTAGAAATACCCCGGAGAAAGCGTTAGAAAATCAGTATTTACTGCAAAACGCCAAAGAAGATGCCTACCTCTTGTATGCGACCAAAAAAATTGAGAAAAATCGCACTTGTCAAATATTGAAATCAATGAGCATGGCTCTTTATTAACACTTTCGCTGCCGGTCAACTGAGGATGTGTTAATAGTTAATGCTCCGCCATAGAGATGCTTTATGCCTAGAAGGTGACTTATTTTGTGACGAATAGGATAGAAAAGTGATAATAAAACGTGATTATGTGCATCATATTGATTACTAATTATTATTTAAATCTTTCCTGAGAGGAGGTGAAATTATTTCCTAAATGCCACGTTACGCTTGGGTGCTTGATGTATAAGAATGAAAAAAGTGACAAATTGCATTATTTTTATATGACATTTTATCATTTACAAAGTTTTAATATAAATGAATTATTATAAGTAGGTTACAGTGATATACAATCCTAAACATCGTGAGCAATTTGGGAAGGAATGAATTTTCGTCACTGTCATAAATAATATCCCCCGGGTACTCGTCCGCAAGTTCAGCCAGCACATTTGTAGTTTCATCATATATTAGAGGCTCAATAGATTGCATTTTACTTTCTTGGAGGGCTTGAAAGCCGTGCGGAACTATCTTCTCTTTAAATCATGTTGCAAGATTTCTTTTAATAACTAATAAAGGAGTAAATTCAAAACCACATACCTTTACAACTTTCTTTTAACATTTACTTCACACCAATACTAGCAGTGACATCTGGTATATACTACCGATTGAAGCGGTGAGAAAATATTGAGGAGCAGCTCTTTCTAAGCAAAAGTGTGACTGGTTACTGAGACATAACTCCACACCACGTGATGGCACGGGATTGACTCTTTATTGTTGGCATCACATTACGCGCTTTCCGTGATAAATAGGGAAATAAGTTCATCAGTGAGATATTATCTACTGTTCAAAAAGCACCATAATGTTCGGGCGAGAGCATGGCCACATAACTGTCGAGATTTCGACGTTCTTGAGTGTGATATGATCTACCGTTAAGTACAGTGTGTGAAGAATACTTGGTGAAAGTCGATACTATCTACAAGAAATCGTCCGTACATGAGGTACATGGCTAATATTTATTCCTAGCCAAGCCAGAGTAATTTTCTGTCGCAATTTAATGATCGTTTAGATCCATCAACAGCACATCGAACACGTCGAAACTTGAAATCAGTGTGCATTGTTCTTTCTTAAATTGGAAAATCAGTGATCAACAAGATATTATCGACTGTTCAAAGTAGGACAATATTTTCTGCCGAGAGCATAGCTGCAGAGATTTCGACCTTCTGGAGTGTAACATGATGTAACACTGTAAAGTATGTAAGCAATGACATTCATTCGGCAAAAAATGTTTGTTAAAGAAAGATACTATCTACAAGAGATCTCCGGCATGTGAGAACATCACTACTATTAATCCTTAACAAGACAGGCCCACTTGTTGGCGCATTTTAATGCTTGATCAGGTCCACATTCAGTAAACTCTTTGTAATCTCGCGTTCGGGACCACTATAATGCCAGATGAGCTGAGCTTATCGAGATTCAATGTAATTTAAAATTTGATACAAAGATAAATCACTCTACATAAAAAATTAATTTTTTAAAAATCTAAATATTTAATATGTTTACATACATTATGAACTTGTGTAGACACTGTAATGATCCGTCAAATAAATTCGTCATTCTAGTACATACAAAATGAAATTTTTACCGTAGAATCAATAAAAATTTAGAATTTGTAATTAATAATTTGTTTACTTATGTTATATCATAAAATGTCGAACAAATTTTGAAGTCACTCATCAGTTTTCGCCTTTTTCTTCTAGAAGAATAATTATATCTAGATATTTTGCATGCAAATAGTCACATGCTTACATTTATTAGTTTTCATAGCAATTGAAGAGAACCTGTTGGGTTTCGAGAACACTTTACTGTACATTGCCCTGTATGCACACAGTTTACTGGACAGTTTGCTGAAGCAGTTTGATGCTCGTTTATGTCCATCTATAGTAACGTCTCTTTAATCCGACGCGTTCTGCAGCATGGTAGCATGATGAGCGGTTTGCCGGTTTATCGAGCGTCAATATAATTTTAAAGTTGCTACCAAAAATAAATTACTTGACTTGATTGACTTGATGATGAGATGATTAACTTGACTTGATCCTGTGAGTTGATGTTTATAGTTTATTCTCAATTTATCCAAATTTTATGCGATTGAAAGAGACATTGTGATGATGAATGATACATTATAATCCAACAACAAAAAAAAAAACCAAAAATTCGTTAATCCATGGCAAAATGACATAATTGACAGATCTAGCGCCTAGCCTTGATTATGATTTGGAATAAAATGTAATAGTGCTCGGTATTTCTGGTAAGAAAAGGAAAAGCAACAAGCAGAATAAAAATAAAAATGAGATGGTCGACTAGATCACAACGCTATAAAGTTGGAAAGATGATAAAAACCTTGAAACAGCATTTATTGCAAACGAGAAACAGCATAAAAGAAAATTGAAGTTCCCCGTCGCTGACGAGGTTACGAGACTCTTCGTGAAAGAAGTAATATTACAGTCTCGTAACGCCCATTTTCAGTCAGATCGAATATCCAAGAAAAAGATATAACTTTGTGTTCGAAAGCTCTATGCCGTCATGGTCCAATGGATCTTCCTATTTTATACATTGGAACAAAACAGGTCTAAGACTTCTTGGGTATAACAGAATAGACGTAAAGGAGATGGGCTTAAACCAAATCTAGGAAATTTAGCGTTTGAGGAATATGTTCCAAATCTAAAAAGTAGAATACACAGTTGCAATATTGATATTTAACCCGCTAGAATGAAGGAATACTGAACTGAAAAGAAAACTGATAGTTACGATAAAAATTAGACGAAAATGTGAGTAGCGCTATGTCTCGACCCACCGGTCAAGGTAAATAAATACCCGAATACGCACAACAAAATCTGAAAATGAACGGCTTGATCTGTATCGGATTATAGATGATATCGGACTATTGAATACCGGATTAAAGAATATCTACTGTATTTCCAAACACACTCAAGGATGGGAGTTGCATAGCATGAAATTATTCAATCCTAAATTCCGATGGCTAGCAGCAGTTCATAACCAGTAGGGACTCTAAAGAGGTAATGCTCCATTGATATATACTAGTAGATAAATGGTGATGTATAGTATGATAAGACAAATCATTGTTGTGATTATATTCCAATTATACCCATTACTGCATCAGCAAATGTCAGAAGGAGTTCATTGTCTGGAATGTGTCCAGAAATCAATACATCTCATGGGTGCATTTCGACGGCTAGTGTTGGACTAATGTTGCAAATCAATCTCTGCTGTAGAATGTGGACTATACTCCCTATCTGATCTACCATTTATGTGGATATTTTGCATACAAAGAACCTTTTGCAGAAAACTACCAAGACACTGTGTACTATGTACTATCCATCATCACATCAGATAGCTTGATTCGCAGACCATGAAGTTCATGCCCCTTGTCTACCTTGGCTAGATAATTCGCCAAACCGTAATTTCTTCGAGATATTAGAGAGTTTTTGCATACCGTATTTTTATCGTGAGATATTTTTTTTTTCTCCCTAACGCGCATGCTCATAGGAAATTGCGCATGCGTATTTGTAATAATGTTTACTATGATCATGCGCGCTAGGGAGAAAAAAATATCGGACGATAAAAATACAGTATGCAAAAACTCTCTAATATAGAACTTTGAAATACGCTGTCAAGAAAATGTTGCACATTAGCAATCGCTACCTAAATTGACGTAGCAAATTGATTGATGGGCAAGTAGGTGGAAATCACTGCGAATGTCACCTGGCTCCATATTTATAGTTTGCTCTGTAAGAGTAAGAATCAAGTTGTGATTTAGAATATATGGTTATGAAGATAAGTATAATGTTCAATAAAATTTGATTTCGTAGTATTTTGACTAGTATTGTGCCGAAGACGAAAGATATCAAACAGTTTGAAAAGCTGATGTCATCGTCAATGCATCGGTAAAATTGACTACTATACGCATTTAAATGTTTGTTATATGAGGGAAATAAAACCTATTATATTTTCTGAGAAAGATCCTGATCTTCCTTCTGAAATCTATAAAGCTTTTTTCGCATTAGCAGAAGTTTGGTTTACATTTTTATTTTAATGTATTTAGCATCTATTTTAATGTCTTTGAGAATATTTATCAATTTATTTTGCAACTTTAGGAGCTACAGTTTCACGACCAGTTCAGTAAAATATACAGGTGATTCAACGGTCATGCGCCAAATATTCAGGGTGGTAAAACCTACTAATCTTTTATGCCATGGGTCATACTTGAACGATGGATTCAAGTATGACAAATGAGGCAGTGCAACAATATTTACCTGACGATCTCCCAACCAGTGGCGCCCTGATGGCCAATTGGCTAGCCCTTTGATACCGTAGGTTTCAGGTTTGAATCCTGGCGGTGGCATGGATGTTTGTGAGTGGTTCGGAGTTCACGTTAAACTGTAGGTCACGGTCTAATTAGTCCAAATTGTGCAAAAAATGACAGTAGATCGATAAACCAGACCAAATTCAACCAGTGGAATTTACTCTAATCCATTATGGATCAACGATCTTCCAACCCATTATAGATCGACGAATTTTCAACCTATTGTTCAACCCAGTACTTGACAGGAAAATTTGTGTTTAAAAAACACACGCCTACAAATTCTTCAAAATTGTCGGTATATTACGCTCATTACCATTTAGAATTTTAAATATTTATAAAATATAAGAATTTTTAAAAGAAAAATTAACAATGCTCAATCTTTTCTCAGACACATTACGTGTGATTTAATAATATAACTGCAACAAATGCTCAAAAATTAATATATTTTCTCCGCAATATTTTTTTTCTATCCCTATAAGAAATAACAAGACATATAAAAAAAATTTTTACGTCAATTCCTACTTTATTTCACGCTATTGCAGAAAGTCTTTTATAAATAATTTTCATTCATTTTTTTTTTTTTTAAGTTAGAAAAAAATTTTCTCTCTCTCACATACACACTTTCCATCTCTCTCACTCATTTATTCACATGTTTCATTTTCCATTTTGTTCCCTCCTTGACTCAGACTAGAACCCAGAATGAAAAAAAAAAGAAACCGAAAAAGAAATTTTTTTCTACACGCTTCGTCACTGACGGTATGTATTCCTAAATTTATATCCTGCTAAATACCTGCTTATATAAGAGAAATTTTGTTTTCTCCCATATAAAACTATAATTAATTAATTAAATTTAATGAATGAATTAATATTTGAAAAACTGAATTAACATACAGTGTCATCCACTACAAGTTTCAAAAAGGTATTTGAACTTGAGTGGATGAATAAAAAAGTATCTTATGAACGATTGAAAATTTGAACAAGATATTTATATATAGGGAGGAGAGTGTGAACTAATAGTAGGAATTGGAAAAACATAAATGTACAGATATTTCTAATATATGAATTATCTGAGGTAAATTCAAGCTTGATAACTTTTCTCCGGATTTTTTGGGAAAACAGGAGACACCGGAAAAAAAGGAGAGGGGCAAAAGCCAATAATTGTAGCTTCACGTGCGTGATAATCCACGTCGTTTTTCTCAGACACGAAATAAAAGGAAGAATGAATCTTTTGGTCGAGGTGAGATGTCTGCTGCCTGTTTCTTTTTGCAACAGACTTAGAAATCGAGATAAATGGGGAGGGGGGTGTTCCGCCGGGAGCTCCAGGAATGTGGCTTAGGGTGGAGGAGCAAAAGGAAAAGAAATGCTCCATTGAGTGGAAAAAGGAATATCTTCGAACGCTTCTGGTTGAGAGAGAAAATGTTCGAAATGTGTCCGACCAGTAATCTTCTTTTTTTTCTTCTGTCAGCTGCAACGAGTTGTAAAAAATTATCCAGAAATTCTTTTTCGGATAATTTTAACAGAATAAAAATTTCAAAGTTATTTTTGGCTGGTTTTTATCTTGTAATGCAATAAAATATTAGCGGGAAACTAATCTAGGAAATGGACAGAATATATTAGAGTTTTCGAGTAAACATTCAAGTATTCGAAGAGTATTTTTTTAAGTTCAAATGTATTCACATTTCATTGATTTCAGCAGGGGTAATCTTGGAATTTAAATAACAGAGTAAATCATAAAATTGTACAAGGCAAGTTTTTACTGAGAAAAAAATTACGACGAAGATTATAAAATAAGAATTCAATTAGAAATAGTCGGAAAAAATAACCATGACAATACAGAATGATGTCGCAATAGATCATTTCATAGTTTTGCTCAAAAATAAAATAAATAAATAAAAGTTTTTAAAAAAAAAAAAATCTGAAGTCCACAAGCAATTAGAATTGATTACAAATTAGAATTGATTGTACGTGGACATGCTTAGTCGCTTATTTCTACAACGAAAATTAAACATGTAACGAAAAAGTGATAATAAATTTTAGCAACTACTATTAATATTTGATTTTGAATAGATTGGATTAACATTGTTTATCGTTATTTACTTCTTCTACATTATCACAAAGTCTCATGGTGGATTCTGGCCTTCTGCCTTTAGATTTCGTAAAGCCTTCATAAATCGAGACACAAGATATTTTCTTTTTACGGGGGTAGGGTTATCAGCCCTATGGGTTGTCCTAGAGTTGTAACCCTTAGGGTTGTCCAACAGCCATAGTAGTCCAGAACCTAACGTTTAAAATGGATTCCGAACCACTACAAACATCAATAGAACCTCCGAGACTCGAAACCGAATCCTATGGCATCGAAAGGCCATCAGGCCCCAACATTACTTACTAATGTTGCTAATTTTATACGTTGTATAAATTGGGAGTAACTGGACTCATCCATTTTGGAATTACTAGATATACAAAAATGTTAATATAAACACACACATTGTTTTATTTTGTATTAAACATATTTATTGCATTTGCTGTAGTTATTTTTTGTTTAAGCTGTTATTTATTGAAGGTTGAAAGTCACCAGAATTGAATACTTTCTAATTTAAATAAACTGCATGTTTGACTGTTTTTACTTTGAGTATTGTTTTAATATTTTCTTTTTGAATAAGGACCTGGAACTTGTTCTATGTTTTACCTTCGTATTGAAAACTACTATTGTTCAAGTTAAGCGAAATTTGCTTACACAATAGTAAAACGCTTATGCAGCTAAAGGAATACTTTCTTGCTACTTTATGAAGTTATTAGAAACGGATTATAGATTAAATAAAATGTATTTACGGTTAAATAAAATTTGCAACCTGAGCAATCGACGAAGCTATTATGTTCATTTTTATTACTACTATAAACATGAACATAATTATTTGAAAACATAATGAGTCCTAACAATTGATATTAAAATGACAATGATAATTTTTCAAGGATGCTGGCAGATTTCGAGACGAGAGATATTTTCATTTTACGGGGTAAGGCTGTCAACCCTACCCCCAACTCTCTACAGCCATTTTAGAGCGGGATATGCGGTTTAAAGTGGATTCTGAGCCCCTACAAACATCCATGGCACCGCTGGGATTCGAACTCGAAACCTGTGAAACCTGTAGAAAGTACCTGTGTAGAGAACTAGTTAATCGGCCATCAGGCCCTATGCTCTTATAAAAGTGTGAAATTTTTTTTTTTTTGTAGTACATCAGTGGGCCTTGTGTAACACTGATAAATCCACAAATAGCTTATCAATGGACAATACACGGAGAGAACTTTTAGGTTAATCTTTAAGGTAATTAGGATATCGGGAATTTATAAGGACTTTTAAGCAATATAATTTTTTTCATTATTCTAAAAAAAATGAATTTCATTTAATTTTCATTTATTTTTTCTGTCAAAGATTCATGTCAAATAATTCACACAAATAGATTTTACGATTTATCCATTTGGTCAGAATTCATTTTTGGTCAGAATTTTTTTTTTTTCTGCTTCCATGGATATAAAATTCTATCCATTCGTCAGTGATTTTCAGCTATGTAAATTCACTAGTATTGTTTACTGAAATCGATCGATCCCTTTTAATAAGCAAAAGCACCACAGCTCAAGAAATGCACCCTTAAACCTTTTGTGGATATTGGTGGTCATGAATGGGAAATGGGCTTTGGAAGGAATTGGTGAGATATGTTGGGCATTGTTGGGAATTGGTAAGAAATGTTGGATATTGGTCGGCTATATTGGGAATTGCTAAGTATTAGTGAAATTGGTTGGTAATGATCAGTATTGGTTAGAATTGGTGTGCATTTGTGGAGAGTGGCTGGGCATTATTGGAAATTGGTGGGTAATAATCAGAAATGGTGGGAATTTGTGGTCATTTGTAGAGAGTGGTGAACATTGGTGAATGCTTAAAAGAGCTCTGAGTGACTCCTGTGCTTATGCCGTCTCAATAGCAAAATCCCAAGATTAAGTGATGATACAGTTAAAAAATTCGGAAAAAGATAAAAAAAAAAAAATCTCTCTCTCAAGTGAAATTTGTGGGCGCCCCCTCAACCCATCCCTAGAACCCCCACTCTACGAAAGGGAACAAAAGCCCCCGTTCATGAGAGGCTCGCCCATTCTTTCTGCACAAGATCTGTAATTCATTCGTTTCCTCCAGGGGCCTGCCTAATGAAACAGCGACTTTTGGTTCGAACCTGTTTAGAAAATACGCGGCCTTTTCTTATTTTTGGTTTTTCTCCCGCATCAGTTTTAATCGGTTCGAGATGAACCCCCTCCATAAAAGCCACTTAAGGGTGTTGGTGCAAAAAGAACAATTATCGTGGGCTGGGAAGAATGGCCTTTCCGCCCGCGAAGTATTAAGGGTTCTCGCAATTACCGCGAGAAAATTATTCTTTTATGAAAATGAATGGCCGAATTGAACTAATAAACCCCACTGGACCGCTCTCCCTTGGAATTTACTACACGTCGGAAACCAGACAGTCCACAGACTGACGTTGATATTCAACATAAGTTGGTTCAAAACATATAAAGACATCAAGACTAACATAATCGTAAACTTTTCTACTCTCTTTAAAATAAGGAGTTCTCGATTACAACATAGTTCGAGATGTCTTATTTAGTAGTTAGTCTTAAAATACCTTGGAACGAACATGTGAATACTTCCTTTACTGAATACTTTCTGAGGTTGAAACCTTATGTATCTTTCTGGGGTTAAGACTTTTAAGTTCTTATGTGAATTCTTTCTGTGGTTGAGGCCCAGTTTGACTTCTGTTGGACCATGACAACCCCATTATTGCATTTATAGTATGGAAAACCAATCTATAAATCTATATCGTTGTATATCATTGAAATCTATGAAATTGTATTGTTCTAATCTATGAACCTATATCGTTGTGTAAAAACATTTATTGTTTTAGTCTTTATAAACCTATATCATTCTGATCTATGAACCTCGGTGATTCTAATCTGTCAGTTTGTTCTAATTTAGGAACTTCTATCATTTTAATCTATGAACCTATATCCTTCTAATTTATGAACCTATATCGTTTTTAATCTATGAATTTGGGTCGTCTTTTATATATGAACCTTTATTGTTCTTATGAATGAACCTGTATCATTCTAATCTATGAACCTGTATCTGTAACAGTATCTTTTACAGATACAGGCTTTTATTTAGTGAACCTGTATCTTTTGTATCGTTAAAATCTATAACTTTTATCATTATTAATCAAAACATTCTTGGTCACTCTGAGACGATCTTTTACTCGAGCGCTAGAGAACTTTGTACTAGTTGTAGTATGGGTAATCTTCTTACGTTGCAAATGTCACTATTCTAAAGTATCTGATAGATACCCAACAGCATCTATGTGTTCCTTTTCTTTCCTTATTTTGTCATGCACTTTGTTTTAATTTCTTTCTTGCTTTTCAATTGGAGACAATAAAAATAAAATCTGTGTTAATCTCATATCTTGGTGTTATAGAATAAGCTTTCTTATCTCTTTTAAAACAATAATAAGCAGATAATTATTTAGCTGCTGCTTTCACTAAACTAAACAATAGCACTAAAATCCTTAAAGATTGTATCATAATGAGAAAAATAAATAATTAGTGACAAAAAGTAATTGAAATGATAAAAATGAAATTAGAAAGAATGAAATCCCTTCTTGCTTTTCCTTTTAAACAAAATTGCTGATTTTTTTTAACGGTAATTGATTTTATGGGTTGATAGTTTTTAGAAACTCTCAAATAATTATAACAAAAATTCGATGAAGTTGCAAGGAAGCAACCTGGAAAATCAATGAAGAAACAAGGAAGCAACCTGAAAATAAATGATTAAACAAAAAGCATCTTAAAAATCAATCAAGAATCAAGAAAGCAACTTGAAAAAATCAAGAAACAAAAAGCATCTTAAAAATCAATCAAGAAAGCAACTTGAAAATCAGTCAAGAAATAAGAAAGCAACTTGAAAATCAATCAAGAAACAAGAAAGCAACTTGGAAATCAATCAAGAAATAAGAAAGCAACTTGAAAATCAACCAAGAAACAAGAAAGCAACATGCAAGTTGTATTTTTTTTTTTTTTTTTAAATATCACCAGTTTAAAATAATTATTTTATAACAAAAAAAAAAAAAAAAAAAAAAAAAAAAAAAAAAACCATGTTCAAATAGCAAAGCCGAGTTTTGTTCCATTGCGTCAACAAAATTCTTCAGAATATTTTGATTATATAACATTGACACATAATATATGCTACGTAATATAATTTAAGCAATGCGAAAAGTCAATTTCAAAACAAATTTCTCTTTATTCTTCATCCTTTTTGCATGCTTTCTTTTACAAATACTTCTTTATAATTAAAGAATGTCTAAGTTTCACTTTAATTAAAAGTAAATTCCATTCCTGAAAAATAATATTTTATACTTCTGTATCATAAAAAGAAATATTTACTCGTGAAAGCATTCAACTTTACTTTTGAGCAGCACGTACGCCAAACACATTCAAGGTTGAAAGAGTTCTTCATCTAAATGAAATAAAAGCATAAGCAGATGCTTTTATTTCCTCCAGACATAAAAATTATTTGCTTTCATAAGCACATTAAAATCAAAAGAAACATAATTCAGTGTAGTAAGCTTTGAAAAAAAAAAAAAAAAAAAAAAAAGGCCAGATGTAGCATAGTAAAAAAAATGCGTTCCATGCTTAACATTTTCATTGAAACGGTTTCTGGATCCCCTTTAACTCGAAGATGCGGATCCCGGCAGAGGTCGCTGCAGCCGTGGGTCACGTGATCCAGGGATGGATGCAGCAGGCGGATGAGAGGGTGCTCTCCACACTCGCCCGAAGTTTCGAGCCCGGATGGGTCGCTCGCTCCCGGATTATTTTCCCTCGCTCCAGGCGATTAGTTTCCCCTTTTATCTCCCACGGGTGAGAGAAGGCGATTACGATGATGACTTTTTAATTACTTTATCGATAACTGCGCCCGGCGATTATCTGCGTGATGAATGTGACGGACAACACCTGACTCTGCCTGCAGTCCGGACGGCAAACATTTTTATTGGAGCTCATTAGTGAATCAGAGTAAACAATCTCGAGTGGAAATGAGCTCTTTCCAATGAAGTCCGATGGCTTTCGTAACGAATATCTGGCACTGAAATGACAGAGTAAACAATTTCAGACAACTTAACGACGCGCTATTCCTTAATAAGAATCAGTAAAAATAAAAAAGAAACGATCACTTTGATAAGGTTTGGACACTTTTCTTGATGATGATCTTTTGGAAATAATTGCTAGCACGAAGAAAATACATTCGGTCATTGTGGATAAATGACTGTTTGGGATGAAATCCGATTGAAATTTTGTGAAATTTTTTTTTTTTTTAAGAAATAGCGATAATTGAAAAAATTGGTAGGAATTAGGGCATATTTTAATGTGCTTTGATTCCATTTATTTTCGTAAATTCAAATTTTAGAATATGTATGTTTTAATATATGATTATGAATGAATTCGTAAAGCTTTTTTTTAAACATTGACTGAATAAGGCGTGATCAAAAATTACTTTCTTACTTATTTAAAGAATGAAAGCAGAAATATTGCATACAATTTGATTCAATGGTTATTTTAATTCTATTATATTTTTCTGATATTCAATAACCAAGAGTTATTTATTTTGTGATTAGTTCGCATAAAAAACGTAACTGGCGGATAATATAAATCTTAGTTTCTGCATTAAATTTGCTGTTCAAAAATACTTCAATATGAAAAGAACTCTCCGGAAAAAAGAACAACTTAAAAATCAATTCAGTTTTACACAATTTTTAAAATATGCAGATTACTTGAATTGAAATGAGAGATTCTATAATGTGAGATTAAATAATGACGCTATCCAACTTTATTATAGACCATCTGCATTTACTCGAAGTATTTGAATAATGAATCAAAAATGGAACCTAAGTAGACAAGACTTCTTCCTGTAAATTTACAATTTGAAAGAATTGCTTTAAATCCAGATTGCTACAACACGTTCCCTTTGGTCCATCAGGAAATCTCCCGCTATTTCTTCAATTCAGAATCCTAAATGATACTTTGTGAATCCATTTAATATTAACAAAAGAACGGTAGCTAAACTTGAGAGATGAACTTCAAGAAAAGTTTAATTTAAAATGACATCCAGCTATTTAAATCTGCAACACATAGCATAAATGCTTTCTCGATAATTCTGCAATCGACAAGAGAACCTGCCACAGAGTAATCTGTCCATCCATCCAAAAATGAACATCCATTGAATTGAGAGATGAACTTCGTAAATTGCATCACCATCACACTAATTAAGATGTTAAAATGGTGAGCTTTTGGCAACATGGTATGAAATCCGGCCAATGACATTTAGAAAGATGGACCCGTCCGGGCGATGGCGGACTTTCCGGAGAATGCTGACCCTCACCCTTGCCTGTTGTTTGGCCACTTGCTACATGCTTTCCCACCACCCTCGCGTGCCTGCTCTAGAGGGACTGCGTGACGAAGCTGCAGGAGCCTATGCCGTCCGGACTTGGCTGCCCCGCCGTATCAAGTCCGGCTATGAAGAGCCAAGCAGCAACATGTCCGGCATCAGCAGTGAGATAGTGCGCGTGTGGAGCAACGGGGCACCTCGAAAAAGACTTCCCAGGCCCCTGATCATCGGGGTGAAGAAATGTGGGACCAGGGCCCTCCTAGAGTTTTTGAGGTTGCACCCGGACATACGGGCGACCGGGCCCGAAACGCACTTCTTCGATAGGTTCTATGACAAGGGCCTTGAATGGTACAGGTAAGTCTCGCTTTGGCTTATTTTAGTGGTCCTTAAACTTCTTTATTTCACATCTTCGTGTGATATTTTTTCATCTTTTAAAGACTTATAGTAATTATGATTGATGGAGCATTGATGATATAGCATTGATGGAGTTGCTTTTTTATTAAATTATTCAGGATACTTGTCTGTAAAAAAGAAATGGTATTGTTTAAACTAACCAATATGCGTATTGTAATTTAACGAAAATAAATATTTAATAACGTACTCATCTAAATGCCAATGGTTATCATTGGCATGGATGGTTTGTTTATAAGATTAAAAAAAAAAAAACATGATGTATTATGAGACAGTTCTCTTTATTAAAAATATGTTTGATTTAATTTAGGTTTGTAAATTTGAAATAACTTTACATATAAATAGTATAAAAATAAAAAACCTGATTATTTATCAGAAAAAAGGAGATGAAATTCATCTACAAGAAATATTTCTCGCCCTCATTTAAACCCATTTGCTCCCTATAAGAGTTACGCCCATCACTTTGAGATTGAGTGACTTATTTCATCATTGATTTTCACTTAGAAGATTGAAATCGACTTTGTTTGTAGACATAAGAGCAGTATCCATTTTTTAATGTTTAAAAGTACGACAATGAGCAAATCCACTTAATTATTTTTGAAATGTGCCATATTAGTGTGTGAACCAACATATGTGCATATGTGATATACATACCAATATGCGTACTTATATGAACCCAGAAACCAAAATAAGAGAAAGCAAAGTTGTATAAGTACGTTGTTAGTGAAATGAATTAAGAAATGGAACTTCTTATCATTTCTTATCAAATAGATTTGAAATTCATGATAATTATAACAGATATCCATCAAAAGATTTTTAATAATTTTGTTAAGCTTTTAATTTATTTGTGGCGGCTTACTGTTACCTGTTAACTGAATCCGCTCACATAGATTGAGAATCCGTAGGTTAATGATGATGAGAATTAATTGTTCGATTCCCAAATTACGTTGCAGGATTTAACGACAGAATTCAATTAATATCGGCAGATATTTCGATGAACACAGGCTTTAAAAATTAAAAATGACTCATAATTATTATTTGGTTCACCTACAAGCATTAAAATCCCGATTCATTTCGAAGCAACAAATTGATGCAAATATGGCTGTTTTTAAACAGTAATTTCATAAAGGTTGTTATATTTCATTTTTTATAAAATCAATTCTTGAATAAATCACCCATTACATAAATTGTCCACGACATTTAAATATTTAATTATTAATAAAATAGTATTAGTATACAGTAGTAATTCAGTATACGTTAATTATTTATGTAAATTTTACGTATATCGCGTATAGATGTGTATTGAGTGTTCTACATAATCAGTATGTTAATCTTTCAAATAGTACGTGTTCATCGTACACAATAATGAATTTACTAATTTAATACTATTTTTTTCATTTCAATGAAAAATTATGTTATTTTGAGTAAAGGAAATCTGCTATTCATTATTTCTAGTAAAAACACATTGATTTATAGCATCGCATTAAGTATGACATTTAACTAGGGACGTCAGTAATAACGTATTTTGCCAAAAAGGTTTTGGGTTCTTGGTTTATATTTCGAAAATTACTGACTGTTTGTGACTCTTATTTAGCAATAGGTATGTATATTCAAATTAAGCAAAGTTTAAACAACGCTATATTTAGGCTGTGCTAACAAAATTAGTTTGAATAAACATTCTCCGATGTCTCTCTATTAGATTTTCGACAATGTAACGCAGTTTGAATTTTGTTTTCAATAAAAATATTAATAAAATAAATAAATATTTATAATCTAATGTCTCCAACTACAGATGTTTCATCTTTCTTTTATTTACTTTAGCTTCATTTCCTTTATGAATCTTTATTAATTTTTCTTGAGTCGGGAGAATGAACTTTGATAGAGAAAATGTTTCAGAATCGAAACCAGCATTGCACATACCTTGTTATTAATCCTAAAAGTTTGGTTTGGTTTGTCGCTCTATGATAATTTTTATCACTCTGGGATAATTAGATCGGTATCTACAGTTTAATTTATAGAACAATTAACAAACATCATGCCACCTCCAGGATTCAAACCTGTAGTTCGTGGTTCCAAAGGCCAAAGCGCTAGCCATTTGGCCATCAGGCCACGTTAATCTTATAAGAAAATTTTAAAAAAATTAGAAGAAGAAAAGAGAAAAGAAGAAATTAAAAATAAAGTCACTGAGAGATGTCAGATTCATAATCACGAATTCATCGGACTAAATGGAAAATTTTTAAGCACACGCATAAAGGATATTTATTTATTCCTTTGTTGAAAATTATAGAAAATTTTCAAAAACTGCAGATTTTTTGTACCTTTACGAGAGGCCTGATGTTATGGGCCATTAGAATCAAGATATCCCTCCGATATTTCTCAATTATGTAATGTTTAGACACTCGGCGAACTAATGTTAGCATTCAGAAGGTTCCGAAATCTTGTGCAAATATCTCCCCTTCTCGTGGATGGGAAAGCAAAAATTCAAATTTAAATTTCTCCCAAACCGTGGTTATCTCAGATAGAATGAATTTTCTTTTTAATATTAACCCTCAAGAGCTGTCATATGTCATAATCATGATTACATCCTTTGTGTTTTTTCTGTCTTATCGTTTTTCAGAATTAGACGAAATCTTCATGAATTGTTATTTAAGTCACGCACTTAAAAATTAAAATTAATTGTTCTATTCTAAAAGTGATGTGTCTGGGAATTGTGACATGTGGTTATGTGATATTTGCGCGTCTTCTCGCTTCGCTTACAACATTGTTAACAGATTTTAGAATAAATAATTTTTTTTTCTGTTATAATTCCAACTAATGTTTAATACATGAAAACTGATGTTCTGTCATGTGAATTTACCATACGATTTTTTTTTTTTAACCTTAATCTAATCATAACCACATTTAGGAATTTTGTATAGTTGTACATCGGAATAAGTCTTTAATCCCTTCCAGATCTTGGGACGTATATTAAACAAGACTTGGGACGTAAAACTTATATTAAACAAGTTTTTCCATAAGAAATGAAGGGAAAATGATTGATACATTTCTATGAGAAAAATTCCTATTGATATCAGCCTAATGTATGTGAAATGGACATAAAATAATTGCAATCTTGCTCAATACAAAGACACACAAATGCGAAGATAATTAGTTAAATCACATGCACGAATAAAAATTTATCACACTTAGTTTTCTCTTTTCTCGACTGTTGTTTATCATCTGATTAAGGATCATCAGATTTGACATTGGTTGAAACTTTGTTCCAAAGAATTTTTCTTCTGCCTTTTCCTCAGGATGTTCTAGAATTATGCGGCATTATTTAGTCATTCCAGATAATATTATTAAGGCTTGTTTGAGCTTTTCAGGGGAGGTTGTACTGCCCCGAAAAGGATGCATCCATTCTTTCGGCAAAAAGTTTGACGCATGCCAGTCGTATTAGAAATAAAATTTGTACACTCATGTCCATAAATTAAGGATAATTCAGAATCACACAGAAATTGAACTCTAAAATAAAAATTTCCCCTGTAGAATTATCACACACATCTTGAAGAAGAATATGCAAATTACAGGAAACCACCAGATGACGCGGATAGTACGTCACAATGACGAGAGTGTAAGAAAGGGGTATATAAGGAATGGTGGCAAAGAAGTAAAATTGTTCACAAGAGCTTTAAAAGCCTTTCAGTGCAATAACCGCATAGTTATGGCACAAAGGAAGCATTTGGATGATTTTTTACGTGGTGGAACTATCGGACGACTGGAATGTGGACGTACCCATCTGGAAGAATCCGAGGAACTTGGAATCGCCCAGAGTGTCCTCTCCAGGCTTTGGCAACGATTCCAAGATGATGGTAATGTGAGTAGATGTTACAGCACAGGACGCCCCCGAGTTACAACGCCGAATGAGGACCGGTATTTAGCAGTTACTGCCAAAAGAAACAGACGGAGCACAGCATCAGACCTGTCTCGTCAGCTCTCTTCAGCTACCGGTACGACAGTTTCAAGGCAGACCGGGTACAGACGCTTAGGGCACATTGGTCTATATGCTCGTAGGCCTGTCAGTTGTGTTCCACTTACCGCAACTCACTGTCGCCTGCGATTAACCTGGAGTAGAGAGCATGCATTGTGGACACCGCAACAGTGGTCTGGTGTGATGTTTTCGAAGAGTCCAGGTTTAGTTTGCAGTCTGATTCTCGCCGGACTTTCATATGAAGAGTGCCAGGTACCCGTTACCACCAAAAAGAGAACACCATTGAACGACATCGTTACTGTGGTGCAGGATGGCTCGTTTGGGGGAGGAATTATTCTTGGTTCCAGAACTGACCTGCATGTTCAGACAGTAACGATGACAGGCCACATCTATCGTGATGTCATTCTGGAACAACATGTACGTTTGTTTCGGGGCGCCATGGGTGCTGAATTTTGGTTTATGGATGACAACGCCCGTCCTCACCGTGCAAACATTGTACACGAATGCCTTCAATTGGAGGATATCACCCGTATGGATTGGCCAGCATACTCATCGGACTTGAATCAATAGAGCATGTGTGGGATATGCTTGGCCGACGAATTGCAGCCCGTCAACCCCTTCCCACCGGTCAACCGGAACTTCGGAGGGCATTGCTTGATGAGTGGTGTACTATTCCCCAAGATCAGATTGATAATTTGATACTCAGCATGCCTAGGCGTTGTAAGGCCTGTATTGCATCGTCCGGGAGACGTATTCCATATTAACCATCATACTAACCATGTTATACTGTTTTTTGTAAATAGGTTCTTTTCTGAAATTTGCTCCAGGGAGTAAAAATCGCAATTTTTATTAATTATGTCAAACATATAGCATCTTTTTGCTCTTTACCTTTTGTTTAATAAATAGACTTTACAAATAAGTCAAATTTGTTTTGCTTCTGTCTCTTTCTTTGCCTGAACTTCATTATCCTTAATTTATGGACATGAGTGTACATAAAAAAAAAAAAAAAATTTCGCATCCGAACTAGGTGGTCATCCAAACTTGGTGGACTTATTCCAAAGCGAATGTATAGCATGTATTCGACATAATCAGTATTTTAATGCTTTTAGAAATCTTTCAATTAGTGAGTGATCATCATACACAGTAATGGATTTACTAATTTAATACTATTTAAATCAGATCTAAGCCTGTCCAGGTTAAAATCTTTCATTCAATAGGTACAATTTGCTTTTTCAATCTTGTCAAAGTTCAAATATAATTTCTGCCTCCCGTGTCTGTCGGCACGATAACATGATAAATCCATAGGTGGGTAAGATTTCATATTACCCTATTGGATGTGGGAGGAATATGTGAACATCTCTTTTCAGTTCTTCATTCAAACTGTGTTGGAAGTAATGTGACCTGCGCACGGCTTAACCAATGGCAACCCTTCTAGTAGGATGGTTCAAATGCACAAGATATCAGGTGAAAGAAAAAAAAAAAAACTTTTCCTGTAACTCCCAAATTTATTAAGTTGCTTCGTTTATTTCAAGAAAGTAATGTTAATTTCTGTAAGCAGACCTTTCTTGAAAATTTAGCAAATGTTATGTTAAATTAAATTTAACTAATTAATTTTTTACATTTAAAAAAAAAAAGAAAAGAAAACTATGGCTTTTTTTCATTGGAAACTCGCTACAAAATAGTATTCTACATTTAAAGTTAAATTTTTAAAAATTTAAGTCCCTACATACGGAAAATTTTCTTGTTCTGGATTTCGGAATTGGAATACAATCTGTAATAGATTGTATTCCAATTTTTAATTCCAATTTTTATTTAAAAAAAAAAAAAAAAAAAAGGAACATATTTTTTCTATACTTTATTTTATGTTTCAAAACTTGCGTTTTGTTTTTAATGAAAAAAAATGAACTATTTCAACATTCTTCGTGATATTTGAATACAGTCGAGATTAAATTTAAAAAAAAAAAAAATACACTTCTCAATGGATTAAAAATTAAAAAAAATGGATTAATCTCTAAATTAAAAAGAAAAAGACATATAAAGTTTTTACTATATATATATATTTTGTAAAGCTATATCAGTATCACTGTATTGAGAGGGGCATTGCTGATTTTATCTTTTAAAAATTTTTGAACAAAGTGTTCAACTTACTGCGAAAAGTAGATTTTATTAGAACCCTAACTATTACAGAATAAAATAAAAGCAGATCGAATACAAATAATATCACATGCAGAATTCACTATTGGAAAACGAACTCAACTATTGCAAATGATTAAGCCTTTTACAGTGACGACAGAATGATTGTGAAAAGAAAACATTCATGACTTTTAAAAGTTGTTTTTATCAAGTTTCATGTTGCTTTCAAAAAAGTTTCGTCAAATTCTCTACTAATCTCTCTAACTATTGCACTCGAAATAAAAGTTAACTTTCATTATATTTGAGTCTGTTTCTCAACCCTCCGCAATCACAAAGAATCTTCAATATATCTTTGACAACTTTCAGAGTCTCCAGCATTCCTCTCTGTCACAAAGTTTTTAATTCTAAATTTTAATAAATAATTAATCTTCGAAATAACTGTTGAAATAATTCCTTGGAATATACGAAAGAAATGGGCCACCAAAAATATAATATTTGTATAAGAAAGGCATCGAGAGTTTTTATCATTCGTGAAATACACTGAAGTGACAAAAGTCATGGGATAGCGATATGCAAATTTTCAGATGGCAGTAGCATCGCGTAGAACAGGTATAAATGCGCAGTGCTTTCGCAGAGCTTTCATTTCTGTTCAAGTTATTCATGTGAAGAGGTTTTGACGTGATGAGGACCGCACGACGGGAATTAACAGACTTTGAAACGCGGAATGTTAGTTGGAGCTAGACGCATGGGTCATGCCATTTCGGAAATCGTTAGGGAATTCAACATTCCCAGATCCACTGTGTCAAAGAGTGTGTCGAGAGTATGACATTTCAGGCATAACATCCCACCATGGACAGCGCAGTGGTCGACCGCCTGCACTTAACGACCGAGACCGGCGACGTCTGCAAAGAGTCGTAAATTCTAACAGATAAGCAACACTGCGTCAAATAACCGCAGAAATCAATGTGGGACGTACAAAGGGACTTGTCTGTTAGAACTGTGCGGAGAAATTTGGCTTTCTTGGGCTATTCCAGCAGAAGACCGACTCGAGTGCCTTTACTGACAGAACGACATCGCTTGCAGCGACTCTCTTGGGCACGTGAGCATATCGGTTGGTCCCTAGATGAATGGAAAACCGTGGCCTGGTCCGATGAGTCCCGATTTCAGTTGGTAAGAGCTGATGGTAGGGTTCGAGTGTGGCGCAGACCCCACGAAGCCATGGACCCAAACTGTCAGCAAGGCACTGTTCAAGCTGGTGGTGGCTCCGTAATGGTGTGGGCTGTTTTTTTCATGGCATGGACTTGGTCCCTCTGGTGCGACTGGACCGAACATTGACTGGAAATGCTTATGCTCAGCTACTTGGAGATCACTTTGCAGCCATTCATGGACTTCATGTACCCAAACAACGATGGGATTTTTATGGATGACAATGCGCCATGTCACCGGGCCACAACTGTTCGCGATTGGTTTGAAGAACATTCTGGACAATTCCAACGAATGATCTGGCCACCTAGATCGCCCGACATGAATCCCATCGAGCATTTATGGGACATCCTCGAGAGGTCTGTTCGTGCCCAAAAATCCTGCACCATCAACGCTTTCACAATTATGGACGTCTATCGAGACAGCATGGCTCAATATTCCTGCAGAAGACTTCCAACGACTTGTTGAGTCCATGCCACGTCGAGTTGCTGCACTTCGCCGGGCGAAAGGAGAGCCGACACGATATTAAGAGGTATCCCATGACTTTTGTCACTTCAGTGTATTGTCAATTAAAATAGTGAATCTAATCAATTAATAATCTCTCTTATTAAATTATAAGATAAAATATTAATTAATCTCTATCTCTATTAAATTATAAGATAAATTATTTTTCTCTTTTTATTTCATACATTATTTTATGCATTTTAAGCAACCTCTTCCAACTCGAGATCATGTTTTTAACCGATTTTTCCGTAAAAGGTAAGGTGTTCTTCTAAGAGGTATATTGCGATATATAAAGGATATACATAATGATATATTAAGTTATTTAAAGAAAAGAACTTTCTGGTATGTTTAGGATAATGGACATTTGCTATATAACGTACAGCATAATGGACTTGTAATTATCGAGCACAACATTATGCAAAAGATCCAATAAAGTTATTATTTCTTGTTGAAAGCAAACTTTTCTGAGTATGAAATTTTGAGACAGTTATTAACGGATCAACTAGAATTGTTCAGTGTAGAATGTCCACTGAAAAATACACACCTTTTCACTCAAAAATATAAATACAGCAAATATGCAATTTAAATTTTGTTAATTAAAAGTTTAAAATTTCATACCAACTTGTTTGGTGCAAAAAAGATGAAAATTTACTAAAAAACTAAAAACTAAATTAAAATTGTTAGCATACTTAAACTTGTTGTTGGCAGCCATTTTTGAATGTTTGTAGCATAAGTATCCATCCAAAAAGAATTTAAGTTTTGCTGCATCCATGCTAGTATGACACGCTACATGGTTTTAAGACCTAAAACTGTTATTTCTTTTTTCCGACATGCAAAATTAAAATGGCAAATGGAATGGACGTTAAAAGTCAAAAAGGTGAAAGAGCTCGAATTTTGAGTCCAATTCAAGAAACAAGTTGATTGGCGACTGATGCTGCTCGTTTTTTATACCCGCCGACCCCATTCTTGGCCGTGTCTTTGTCCATCTCCTCCACCCAGCGGTCCATAAAACCGTCTCCCATCCATTATCCGCTCTTCTGCGCCTCCATAAAAGCCGATAGGTGCTTCAATCCCTGGTAATGATGGGAAAGGGAGGAACGGAATATAGGCTTTTTTCTTTTCCTTTAGATTCGATAGATCAGCAACTAGTGACTTCGACCAGCGACTACCGAAAAAGTTTATTTACTATTGATCCCTTTAATCTAATGGTTCTCAAACTTTTTACCTTTGTGGCTCCATTTGACAAGGTAAATGTAAATTTTCAATTCATTTTACATCATTAAATGCATAGCTGTTGATGGAATTTTCATCGAAACCCGAGACCACCAGACTGTTAAAATTTAATATATTTTAGAAAAAAATTATATTTTAAAGTTAAATTAAATAATAATTTATTTTTGTAGCATTGTCCATTCCAGAGGCTCTGGATTAATATTGGGTGTGGTTGTATTGAGACTTGAGACACTGGTTTGAGAACACACAGCTTTATTTTCACGCTCGCAAACAAGACACACATACAATAATTAACACATTTAAAGATATGTAAAGATTCGTGGAAAGATTCCATTTCTTAGCAGAAAATAAAGATTTTCCTCACGGGGAAGAGATTGTAAGCTAAACGTCTCTGAGGCATTTGTACTTCCTCTCGGGTGAGAGTCTCGATGCCTACTACTGTGGCCAAAAGTAAAACCAATTTTCAATTTAAATTTCACGGGATGGAATTTCAATTTTTTCTTTTTACGTTGTTGGCACTGTCCTTGACATCTGTGGGAAATTTAATGTCAAAATATTCATTAGTGTTTGAGTTACGCTTGGTTTTGTAAGACGCTAAAACTGATTCCGGCGATTTTGAAATGTCTGAATTCATTGAGCAAAGAACTTGCATTAAATTTTGCTTACGGAAACGTATAGAATGCTGCAGAAGGCATTCGGAGAGCATTCCTATATCGGGAAAGAAATGTTTAGAAGTGGTATAAACAGTTCAAAGAAGGCAGGAAACGCGTTGAAGACGAAGAGCCCTCTGGTCGATCGACGAAGCTCACTTCCAAAAAAACTAAAGATTTGGTGCTTGCAAACCGTCGATTTACAATTAGAGACCTTGCTGATGATGTTGGAATTTCAAAATTCCATTTTAAGAATGTTTTGGGTCTCAAATGTCTCAAATCTCGATTGGTACCGAAAACACTGATTGCATTTATCAGCTATTCAACTGCATTTTCTGATTTTACTTCTAATCATTTGTAAGGAGATTTAAAGGCTTCAAGCAATACATTGACTATATATATTTTTTGCATGACAAGAAAAACGTGCAACCTGAAATGCATAGCAACCTAAAATGAGACATTTCAGTAGCATCATGGATAATTTTCAGTAATTTTACGCTAATCAGTAAAAGGCAGGAAGGATGAGTGACTTAAATGGAAGACACACACCCCGCTTTCCAATTTAAATGAACGCCAACAGTAAGAGTGAGTTTCACATCAGGATAGATTCACATTGGTAGCAACTGTAGATGTGATTTATAGTATTATCAAGTATTAGAGAATTTTTAAAAATAAATTATGAATTTTTCATTAAAAGTAAAACTTCATTTAGAGATCATTTAAGATACCAGTACGCGTGCTAAAATTAAACGAATTAGATTTATTCAGGAAAAAAATATATATGATTTAAATACATAATTTACGGCATTTTGAAATAAAAATACTAAATAATAATACTTTGAAATAAAAAAAAACCATTAAAACTTATTACGGAAAAGCTTGCCTATACCAGAACTAAAAGCTTTTCTGTTATATTTTATCCTACTTTAAGTAAAGCCTTTATTAATAAACAGATCTTTTTTATAATAAAAGAAAAAATGTAAGGGCGATACTAACGTACCCAAAAAGTAAGACCAATTTTTTTTTTTTTCAAAAACTCTTTATTTATTCTTCCAAATGTATTTCATCGCCCTCAAAATAATCCCCCAATGCACTTATGCCAACTTCTTTTCCAATCCTCAATGTATGCTAAAAAGTCATCGGCAGGGATGGCCTTCAAAGCGCGCGGTGTCCCCGGAGTCGTCTTTTGAGTTTAGGAATAGTCAGAAGTTGCACGGTGTGACTACGATGGTTGTGGAACGATATGGGTTTCATTTTTGGCGAAAATCAATGCAGTGTGAGCTGGCGCATTCAGTGTTTTCGGTACCAATCGAGATTTGATGCGTTTGAGGTCCAAATGGAATTGACCGATCCTTTTGAAATTCCAACATCATCAGCAAGGTCTCTAATTGTAAATCGACGGTTTTTTTTAAGCACGTAATCTTTATTTTTTTGGCTTCGTCAGTTGGGGATGAGGGTCGACCAGAGGGCTCTTCGTCTTAAACGCGTTCTCTGCTTACTTTGAATTGTTTATACCACTTCTAAACATTTCTTTCCTATATAGGAATAATCCCCGAATGCCTTCTACAACGTTTTATACGTTTTCGCAAAAGGAATTGAATGCAAGTCCTTTGCTCAATGAATTCAGACATTTCAAAATCGTCGGAATCAGTTTGAGCGTCTCACAAGGCCAAGCTTAACTCAAACACTAATGAATATTTTGAATTCAAATTTCACACAGATGTCAAGGACAGTGCCGGCAACCTAACAAAGAAAAAAATTGAAATTCCGTAAGCACCGGGAATTTTAAATTGAAAATTGGTTTTACATTTTGGACACAGTAGTACTTTATATATTTGTGCTGATTATTAAATACGACAGAATATTACTTTCATCATTATTTTTGTAAAAAAATCATAACATTTACTATTTTTCTCGAAATTGGGGGAAGTTTTATAATTACACGAAGCTAGAAAAATAACACAAATGACTTTTTTTTTTAAATTTTCATAGAGGTATTAGTTTTATTTCCATAGTCACCAATGAATCCAAAATGTATGTTATTTTCGACAGAAGTACCCATCTCTGGATCAATGCTTTTCATAAAGGTTAACCCCCTTTAAAATCGTCCCACTCGCGACACCTGCCCTTCCCGGCATTTGGCAACCCCTTTCATGCCTCTTAATGATGGGTAGCTGTGTATGTCGCAGTCGTCTTCCATTTTCCAGGGAAAGGGATGTCCCTCTGCCGTCCTCATTGAAAACACCAGCTTTTGTGTCGCTGCACAATGGAATCATGTCACGCCGCACCATGTTTTATTTATTTATCTTTTCAACTTGAATATTTCCCAACCGTGCTTTTATTAGTACGGTCTTCCAAAATTTGTAGAGATATTCTTTTTTTTTTAATGTGTGGTAGAAGGTTTCATCACCCCTGCCCCTTATATGGCCTCTTCGGTTCGTTTCGCTTAGCTTGTAATTACCATGCATTTCTGGAAAAAATACATACATAACTGTGAGTGTCAAAGTGTGTGATTCCTGTAATTTCTCTCCTGTGCCATTTCCCATTTAATTTGTGGTGAAGTAGATCAGTGATCAACAAACTCATCAAATTCAAATATAAGCAATGAATATCACTGCGTGTTTAAATCATATCTGTGAAACTATGTTCAAACAAAGTTCCAAGAAGAAATACGTGAATAACACGATGTCCAATACATCATCCATTTGTAAAAGTAAACAATAAATATTTTTATGGCTCAATAGCAATGCTCTTAGCTGTAGTGTGGGGAGCTAAAGCATGAATCCAGCGGCAAAATCGATGAATTTAACTTAAACCAGTAAACTTGCCTAAACCAGTAAACTTGATGTCAATTGTGGACAACTGTGTAAGCATCTTGCATCGACATCAAACCACCTAGTGGAAGTTTTCCGGTTTTCTTCTATACGACACGCATATGTATCTTAAAAGTTTTCTTGGAGGTAAGATCGTTCCTTTATGACTTGCCAATAGATTGTTCGTGAATATGTGGAGCCTAAGGTCATATGAATAGTGATTTGACACTCATATGGAACATGAGACCACTTATGGAACTTCAGTTCATATGATTATCATTTTATATTCATATGTGGAACATGAGATGACGTGTGGAACCTGAGGTCATACCATACTAATATGTGGAACACGATGTCCATCAAGACATTTTGTTCTCGGTGGAAGGCTTAGAGTTCTCGGTTGAAGGTGAGAGCGAAAACCCCATTTTTATGACGTGAAAATTATATTTAAACTATTTGTCATAAAGAAATATAAATAAAATATCAAAAATATATATCCTGAATTTCCGACCTACAATAAGGTGATCCAGCTGCTGTACTATCCCTTGTTGAACTTACATTCCACATTTTCTGTAACAGCCACGTCTAACTGCTGTACTTTTATAATTTATGGCTATCTTAAGAATCGCTGCTATGACCCACTCTTATTCTTCAGGCTGTATATATTAACCAGAACACTTTAGGTGATTTGTTTATGATTTCATTCGCTCTGACTGCAGACGTGTGAAACCTTTTGCATTCGTGGGCACATGCTATTCACACTTCATGGCTTTCCCCAAACGCCTTACATTTATTTACATGCTTTATAAAATAAAAGTAGGTTCGTTAAGGTAGGTAGATAAAATAGGTTCATGGCTTTTCTTTTATGAACAAAATCAGCTTGGATTTCGACTACGTGCACATACATATATATAAAGAATACAACACATGAACACAAAAAGTCAAAGAAGTGAATTAGAAACACGACCATTTTTGCAAGCCAAAAATCTAATATTGATATTCCTTACACGCAAATTGTATAAAGAAACTGTCATCGCATTCGCAATACAAACACACTGAAATGTCTCACATTCAGACTTTTTCTCCCCCACTTCTCCGCAAAAAAGGTAAGGAATTGTTCAAAATCCGAGATGCGTATAAGCTGCTGTAAAAAAACTAAAGATCATTTAATAAATAGAAAATTCAAAAGGTTGGACGGAAAAAAACTGCACTGGCAAATAATAATAATAAAAAAAACCAACAAATTTTGGTCAGAATATACAATGACAGAATGTGAAAAACATGTTGTTCAGGAAATCCATAAAAAACCCGAAAGAGATTAATAAACCGATAGGAAACCAATTATAACATCCTGAGAATATCTTTTATCAAGGAATACGTATCCTCAGGATATTATAAACTATGTTATTTCTGCTAGTAAGATAACTGGATCTGAGTCAAAACGCATCTAACGACGTATTCCGATAACATGGAATCAGTAGAATAACTGGTTAGAGCAGGAAAGTGTTAGATTATATATATACATACATACATATATGATGGCCGTGTGGCTAGCGCTCGGTACCACAGGATTTGGGTTCGAGTCCTGGCGTTGCCATGGATGTTTGTAGTCGTTCGAATCCACTTTAAACCGTAGGTACCGATCTAACATGATCGTGGAGCGTTGCTGGGGCATTGTTACTCCGCGTCCGTAGCTTATCTTCAAGCTACACGTACCTCCTGGGTAGTGCTATGAATAACCTCTGTGCGACGCTTGCCTTAAGGCATAAAAGACAAGTGTCTAAGTGTTTTCCAGCTGCATTAGAAAGAAATAAAAAATATATATAAGAGAATATAAAGATTGACAGAAAGAGAGAATGGCAGACAGAAACATAGATACAAACAATGACTATAATGAACGCTGACACGAAAGGCGCTAATAGCATTTGTAGAGCTCAAAAGGCATTTACCCCACACAATTAATTAAGAATATAGAAGAACTGCGCACTTTTGTCGCTAAAAGAAGAGAAAAGTCTGAAAACAATTCCTTTTTTTAATCCGGCCGACAACTTAACCGGAGAGAAGTGCTCGGCCAATAAATCCTTCCGCCTCCCCGTCTGGTGGAATAAAATAAATAAAAGTGGAGTCGACCGCGATTGCCCGTTTTCCGCAAAAGGAGCGGGGAAAGAAAAAGAAGAGCGGGACCGCTGGGAGAAGGGATGAAGACTTCCCTCCCAAATAGGATGAGAAGAAACTCTCGACTGGGGGAGAGAAGGATTTCTATTCATTCTCCTCGCAGAAATATTCTTTTCTTTCTCTTCTTCCACAAAGGTAAACATAAGCCTATAATAAGAACGACGCGGACATTTAAATAAATGCTTTCTTCTTTCTTTTGATGCCGTTAAGGAACGAATGTGGTCTAAATCATTTATAGGCGGATTTGCTGAAGCATGCCATTTATTTTATTGCTCTTTGGTATTTGGTATTTTATACTAGCCGGACAAAGTCAGCCAGCTCTTATCAAATGTGAATTACAAAACGAACCTTCAAATACAGATATTATAAAGATAAACTAAATCCTCCTATTCTCAATACAGCTGTCTTTAATTAAGTGAATGAACTCTGCATTTTATTTAATTTTTTGTTTTAATTTTGTTTTCAATTTTATTTCATACTTGTTATATTTCATTTCATTTCATCTTGTTCTATTACAATACTTGCTTGTAAACTACATTTGTCATCTTATTATTTGTTGAGTAGATATATAAAACTTTTGGGTTTCTCACTTTAAAACATGCTACATATAACTGACCGTGAAAAATGCTTTTTTTTTTATTATCACGATATCGTAAAGTTTGCCCTTGGGGCTTATGTATAGTAATACTAAGTGCTAATCTTATTGGATATGGCAGTCTTTTAAATTGAAATTGCGGTTTAGTATATATGAGGGGAATTTTCGGAGTAAATATTGTTTATCTTTTCCTCGCATTATTTTTGCTTCAGTTATATTGATTAATAACTGTTTCATTCTCATTCTTGTGATAAATAAATACAACTTGTACAATAGTTGTGTAACTTATGCTAATTGAAGGGATGTTTATAAAAATAAAATAAATGTATTGAATATTGAATCCGTCGAGATCCAATGACTGTTAGCAGAATATGGAATCGATGGGTTCAGGACGGTAATACGGAACGGTTGTGCTGTATCTCAACGGCCCCCTAACACTAGCAGCAGAGAAGACAGGCAGTTACCCGCATGGCCTTAATGGATCGTGCAGCTACGTCCCGAGCCCCGAGTCAAGAATTGATGTCGTTTGCAAGACAAAAGTGTCTGCAGGAATGGTTCAACGACTGCAGCAGCATGGACCTCAGCTCGGAGACCATGACTGCGTCTACCCTTGATGCTGCACCACAGACAGGAGCGTCTTCAATGGTGTGATCAACGACGAACCTGGGCGCACGAATGGCGAGACGTCATTTCTTCAGATGAATCCAGGTTCTGTTTACAGCATCAAGATGGTTGAATCCGTGTTTGTGGCATCATGGTAAACGCAGATTGGCAGCGTGCATTCGTCTTCGTCATACTGGCCTATCACCTGGAGTGCTGGGTGGGGTGCTATTAGATATATGTCTCCGTCGCCTCTTGTTCGCATTGAAGGCACTTTGAACAGTGCATGTTATATTTCTGGTGTTACGACCCGTGGTTCTACTCTGTATTCGAGCCCAAGAAACACTACGTTTCAGTAGGATAATGCACGACCGCATGTTGCTGGTATTGTACGGACCTTCCCTTGATACGGCAAATGTTCGATTGTTGCCTTGGCCTGCACGTTCACTAGATCTCTCGTCAATAGAAAACGTCTGGTCCGTGATTGTCGAGCGACTAACTCGTCACCATGCGCCAGTCACTACGGTTGATGAGATGTGGCACCGTGTTGACGCTGCATGACATCTGTATCTGTACATGCCATCCAATCTCTGTTTGACTCAGTGCCCAGGCGTAGAAGTGCTGTTATTACTGCCAGAGGTGGTTGCTCTGGGTACTGATTTCTCAGGATCTATGTACCCAAATTTCTTGAACATTTAATCACTTGTTATTTCCAGTATAATATATTTGTCCAATAAATATCATTTTGTTATCTGCATATCTTATTGGTGTAGCAATTTTAATATTAGTAGTGTATATTTTATATATATATATATATATATATATATATTTATATATATATATATATTTATATATATATATATATATATATATATTCATATATATATATATATATATATATATCATATATTTATATATATATATATATATTTATATATATATATATATATATATATACATATATATATATATATATATATATATATATATATATATATATTCTGTATATATATATATATCATATATATATATATATATATATATATATATATATATATATATATATATATATATATATATATTCTGTTAAGTTTTGCTGATAAACATATTTTACTTTAATTGTGGAAAAGTAAGAAAAATTTCTAAAACAATTATTTTCTGTTAGATTTTGCCATTAGGCCTATTCTACACTAACAAGGGGAAACGTAGGAAAATAATCTAAAAAATGAAATTTTTTTAATATTGAGGGTTTAAAAGTTGTCATTTTTTCAAAATTTTTCCGAATTTTTTAGAAACTTTAGGTTTTGCCAATAAACATATTCTACAGGAGATGTAGAAAAAGTAATCAAAGAAAAATATTTTCTGTTGAATTTTGCCAATAAACGTATTTTACGTTAACAGGAGAGAAAAGCAAGAGGAAAAAACATACAAAATAAGTAACTAAATAAAATTTAAAAAAAAAAAAAAAAGGACGCAAAAAGTCGATGCGAAAGCGGGTGTAGGAGCAATCTCAGAATGACAGACGATGATCTTTGTAATGGGGGGCTTCGACTCGATCAATCCGTTTTGTCCGTTTTTCTTTTCTGTTCTCCCTCTTTGTCGGTGCGAGATTTTTTTCAGCCGCGCTGTCGGAATAGAAAAAGGAAAGGTTTTTTACTGCCTTGTTGAACAATCGATTTCACTGTAAAAGAGAGCAGTCATTTCAAATAATCGTATACTATTTAATAAAAACCGTTACTTATTCAAATCATTTTTTTAACTTTCTTATGTATTACTGCTGGTTATTTCGTCTGAATTTTTATATCCCGAACCATTTTGTGAATAGCAGCTAAAATTTTAGGTAAAATTACGACTTGCTTATTAGAAAAATACCATTGTTTATTAGACAAAAAAGTTTGATGCTAAAACAACGGCGTATTTAAGATCTTAAATCATATATCGATCCTAAATGTTTGTTTTTTCAATTTTTTATAAAGGTGACTTACAAAAGTACAATTTTTAAATAAAACGATGGCTGTTTTCATAATGAGTTGTCATCATCATCATCATCAATGGCGCAACAGCCCCATAGACAGCCCATGCTGGCAGATTTCTAGACAGGAGATGTTTTCTTTTTACGGGATAGATTGCCAACACTATGCCCAACTCTCTACAGTCATATTAGACCGGGACCTACGGTTTAAAGTGGATTTACAGTTACTAGTTATCTGCTACAGTAGTTGTAGTTAAATGACGCAGCTTGGTTGTTTAGCTGTTATAAGTTTCTGTTTTGAGATGTAGTCAGGATACTTTTTTGGTTAAAAAGCATAGAAAATACATAGTTATAAGAAGTACAAAAAGTAAGTACACACGGTTTTTCAGCTGTGTACTTATAAATAAGGAGTCAGTTAGATAAATACAGGTTTTTGTGTAGTGATACGCTTTGTTTTGACTGTCAAGTATTTTCTTAAGTTGCTTTAATTGCTAAGTTTCTTCGTTTAACTGTGAAACGAAGCAACTTAGCTGTTCAGCGGCCATAATCCTCTGTCTTGTGCTGTAGTCAAATTACTTTTGGTTAAAACCCATATAATTAGAAACATACATAGAGATGAGAAGTACAAAAGTAAGTACACTCCGTAAGTTCAAGTCCGTCAAAACAAAGCGTCTCACAACACAAAGCCTGCCTTTGTCTAACGCACTCATTATAGTAGTCCCTCAGTACACAGCCGAAAGACTATGTCATTAGGTATAATGAGCCAGATAGATAAAGACAGAGTTAGTTAGTAGTGAGAAAGAGGTTTCATCAGAGAAGACAAATTCAGACAGAGAATCATGAGAAGACAAATTTAATTAGAAATGGATTTAGCAGAAAGTGATATATTGTTAGTGGGATGATAGTTTGAAAGTTGGTGTAAAATTAGCTTGAAGATATTCTTACATTAAAAATGAGCATTCATCTTATACTGAATCAGTCTTGCATTGAAATGAAGCTCAGAAATGAATTTCATAAAAACAAAAACCTAAAATTTAACTCTCGTTATGAGGATTAATTACTGATACTTATTATTCAGTAGTTAATTCGTTGAGAGAGAATTAATTGCTGAATAGTGAGTATTTCTTCGATCTGACTAAATATCCAAAATTTAAATTGGAAAGAAAACTTTCAAATCTCCCAACACGGATTCTACGCCACTAGAAATTCAGATATATAGAAAATTCAGCATTACCCTGGATGCAGCCTATTGTACTGTATCCGTAAATGGAACTAACGCATTTAAATATTTAATCTCGAAAGTTCTCATCTTCTCTGCTTTAACTCAACATAGGACTTTTCCAGTCTACAAATGTATCATGCTTATTCACAACATGTACATGGCAGCTTTTCTATGGCTTTTTACATCATGTTTAGGGACCGAGCTTTCTCAGTTTTGAACCCATGGTTCTGTTCACCAATTTATTCCCTGTTGATTCTTTGAACTAAGAAAGTATCTCAAATTCTGAAATTGGATTGCTATACTTGTAAATTGATTTAAAGTTATTGTCCACAGAAGTGCATAAAACATCTATGGATCCATCCTGTAAAAACATCTTTCTAGCTGTTTCTTCTCCCAGAAAAGAGAGGTAACATGCGACTGAAAAAAAAAAAAAAATTTAAAAAGAGAGAAAGAGATTGTAATAAAACCTTCTTTTTTGAACTGAAGATTTATTCTCCCAAGAAATCCCATTCAAGCACATAGTACATCTACAACAATAAAGGAGGAACTCGGGGTTGTTCGAACAATAACATGAAAGAGAATCTCCCTGGTCCGATAACTTCATGCCACGGAGCTACCCTGCACACATACAAAAATCCCTTGACGAATTTTAAGATTTATGTTGTCATGGTTACGCAGTCGTCTCGGTATTCTAACCATTTTCTTTTCTGTCGCAGCGCTGTCTACCGTCGTCCGGAATATCCGGCCTTTCTGCTATCCGGACGAATAATTTAAAAACTACAAAAGATTAGACTGTGATTTCCATATCACATTGGGTGGTTACCATGATTTTTTATCTTCAATAATTATAAAATGGCATGTCAAAAACCATTTTTTTGTTTTCGCTAAGAGTCTTTTTTTTTTTCTTTTGCTTTTAAAAGTTATGCGCCTATTTAATATTCATTAATACTATCTACTACTGTAAAAAAGTAAGACTAATTTTCTATTTAAATTTTCCGGATGTGTGGTATTTCGATTTTTTTTTTTTTTAGGTTATTGGCACTGACCTTGACATCTGTGTGAAATTTTACGTCAAAAATTCATTAGTGCTTGAGTTATGCTTGGTTTTGGGAGATGCTAAAACTGATTCAGACGATTTTTGAAATGTCTGAATTATTTGAGCAAAGAACTTGCGTTAAATTTTGTTTGCAGAAACGTATAGAATGTTGCAGAAGACATTAGATGAGCATTCCTATATCGGAAAAAAATGTTTAGAAGTGATATAAATAGTATAAAGAAGGCAGAGAACACGTTGAAGACGAAGAGCCCTCTGATCGACCCCCCACCTCAACCGACGAAGCTCACGTCCAAAAAATGAAAGATTTGGTGTGCTGTCGAAAACCGTCGTTTAAAGACCTTGATGATGTTGGAATTTTAAAAGGATCGATCAAATCCATTTTAAAAGATGTTTTGGGCCTCTAACGCGTCAAATCTCGATTGGTACCTAAAACACTGAATGCGCCAGCTCACACTGTATTGATTCTTCATGACTTTTCGCCAAAATGAAACCCATTTCGTTCCACAACCACCGTATTCACCTAATTTAGCATCGTGGCACTTCTGGAGTATTCCCTAAACTCAGACCACTCCGAGACACCGTTTTAAGTCGATTGAAGAGACATTTCAAAAATCGCCGGAATCAGTTTCAGCATCTCACAAAACCAAGCGTAACTCAAGCACTAATGAATATTTTGACGTCATTTCCCAAATATGTCAAGGACAGTGCCAACAATCTAAAAAAGGAAAAAAATTGAAATACCATATGCCCGGAAAATTTAAATTGAAAACTGGTCTTACTTTTTGGACACAGTAGTACATGCAAGGATATCACCCGTTCTCGGTTTTGTTTAGGTGGATCAAAACCTAGACCTCTTTAAAAAAAAGAAATATTTTAAATGGTACAAAAATTGCACACATGCAACTTGTAACACTTAAAAATTTAAAACTTATTTCAACATTCTGTTTTTTTTCTCCGAAGTTTGATGGAAGGATCCGCACACTTACTTCATCCATCAAAATTTATGCCTATTTTGATTGATAACACCGAACCAAAGTGGTAGATTTTGAAAAGAACGAATCATAGACACAAATATTTAAGGAATTATGATTTATAACATAACCCTTTTAGATTACTAAATTGTCGATTAATTCTAAAATCTTGACCACATAACCATTTTTTAGAATACTTCTTCGCGTGAAAGTTAAATAACAAATAGCAGAAAAAAAAATAAAACTTTAAAAAAAAAAAAATATTTACGTGGTTACTGTATAAGATGATCGATGCATATATACTCAATTAATTTGAAAGAACTTTTTTTATAATTTCTGCAGGATTGTCGTGTCAGATTTTCGAGAATATCTTTAGAAATCTTAAGATTACTATGTAAAATTTACTGAATTGTTGTTAATGGCAAAGACAATGGACTTACCATTTACGAAATGTTTAAGTAAAATTAATTGAGAAAAAAATTCCCCATTCGAAAAAAAGGAAACCAGAAGTATTAATGAGGCTGAACAATTTTTTAAGGTAGTAAAAAATTGAATTAAGTCAATTAATTTTTTATGTGAAGAATGCATTTACTCTGGAAGGAATGAAAAAGAATGAGCAAAATCACTCTTTAAAAGGGAGATGAAACTACACCCCGAGGTCAAGCTTATTGAAAATGGTGCCATTTAGTGTTGCCAGAAGATACTAGATAGGATTTTTGAATTATGATAAAAAGTAGAAATATTAGAACTAAAGAGAAATTTTAAATGCTGGTACCATTAATAGACCATTGCGATGCCTTAATGATTATAAAGTGATAGAAATTCCTGAAAAAGAATTTGTGAAATATATATATAGCTACTGGGAATTTAACCTGTGCAAAACTTAGTACAAAAATTTTTTGAAAATTAAAGTAAAAAATCAGCGTGTATTGTCGATTAATAAATTGTAAACTGGAAACAATGTAAAAGATGTACATAGCACTACTCAGATTCGCAAAAATTATTTGTTTTTACTAATTTTTATTTTATGCAATTTTTAGATGCAATGCTATATTTATTTTTAATTCGAATTGTCGGCTGGTGTGTTTATTGAGTAGGCACGTCAATTGTGGATTCTTTTCCGGCTTGCGAACTGAACAATACACCGAGTTTTTCGATGGCAGGTAATGAAAGTACTCTTACTACATCAAAGCTACTTTCTGAATCATTGATAACGGGCCATGGCACGGTATTGCCAATTACCAACATAGATTCTTTGGGAAACCAGCAAGCTGCCAGTGTGGGCACCCCATTGTTGAAGACAGTCACCACATAGTGTATAAGTGTCCCCTCTGGGATACCATCAGGGAAAAAATACTTCCCAAGAACTTCCTAGCTGTCAAGCTCGAACTGCTCCTATTCAACAACATCTCCAAAACTGACTGAAAGAGATTATGAGCAGTAAACTACAAACATCGTTTTCAGCACATTGAGGAAGAGGGTGACGTAAAGAGAAGAGCCCACCTCCAAAGACTCCATCATGACAAAGAACCAAGGACTTTACCTCATCAAGAACAACAATTTCATCACCTTCACTTATCATGTTTTACTACATTAACTGTGCCATATCCTCCACTTTTGAATTGTGTATGTTTTTTCCTTTTTGTGTACCCTGTGTTGTCATCATTTTTTACTTTTTGTACTGTATATGTTGCATTGTTTTTTGTTTCAATAAATGTGTTTCGGTCAGATCTTCGGATGGGGCCTGGTGCTATTGTGGCTGGCCAGCATGGGTGCACGGTGTCTGGGGCCCGGTTTCTTGGAGTGCAGGGTGGGGTTGCTACCGCGGCTCTGCTCATCAGTTTCGCGTGCCTTATGGCGGGTCGTTATACTTTCTAACACTTACTACATCAAAAGCGGCTTAAATCTACAATGGCTGTTTTCTCGAACTTGTAACCAATAGGAGAGATTTAATGAGTTCGTTGCAAATCTTTAGATTGCTGTTGGAGTTATACAAGAGGGATTATATGAAATTTCTCAGATTACTATTAAAATATCTATTACATTGTTGTGTAAGGTTAGCCTGACTATTATTCAGAATGTACTGTATTGCTAACAAGAATTTAGTACATTATAAACCATGGATTTGTTTTCCTTGTAGGCAGCAGATGCCACCTAGTTTGAGTCCCAAATCACTATGGAAAAGACCCCAGCTACTATCATTGTGAGGTGCCGCCCTCGCCTACGCCGCATGTCCCCTTCCATCAAGGTCATCGTGGCGGTTCGGAGACCTCGTCACAAGGGCCATTTCCCGACTACACCCAGACGGGCCAGTAAGCGGTCTGCCTCGCCGTCCTTCGACCAGATGACCTTCCGGAATTCGACCAGTGGACTGGTGGACACGTCTTGAGTGCCATCCGTGTACGGTGTTCATTCCAAGTTCCTCGAACAGGACCAAGTATTGGGCATGGAACAGATCCACTTTCGTGTCGGGTGAGAACCTCATCCGGATCCAGCAGGTGATGGCCCTGGTCCAGGACTTCCTGGGCCTTGATAGGGTCATCACGGACAAGCACTTCTACTTCAATGAGACCAAAGGGTTTCCCCCTGTCTCAAAAAGTCAGAGGGTAGTGAAATCCCCACTGTCTTGG
>BPLR01017465.1:0-45364 GCA_021605095.1 Caerostris extrusa
TATATAAATTTAAAGAAATTAATTCATTTATGTAACGCACCAATGATCTTTTCAAATTTGAAGTAAAATAAGTATTTCTAACTGCTAATTCAATTTATAAAATTAATAATTGCAATTATAT
The DNA here is from genome assembly GCA_021605095.1 of Caerostris extrusa. Taxonomy (NCBI): domain Eukaryota; kingdom Metazoa; phylum Arthropoda; class Arachnida; order Araneae; family Araneidae; genus Caerostris; species Caerostris extrusa. Next base: position 122 of record BPLR01017465.1, read on the forward strand.
TGCTTATCGTTTCATATTTAAAGGAGACAAGGAAAAATGACTTAAATATTTGATTCCCTTTATTTGATTTATTTCATATAAGCATCAATTCAGAAAAGCAAAAGAATTAGAAAAGAATAAATATACAATTGAAGTCCATAAATGAATGAAAAAAATTTCAGATATTTAGTCATTTATATATTTTCTTAAATATAGCCTCTTGAAATATTATTCTTAATATTTCAGCTTTCTAATTTGTGTCAGGATATTACAGTGGGTATTTGAGTAACATATTTTGGATATAGACCTATGGGATTTAATTTATAATAAAAATGCAGTTTTATATGAGATTTTAAAGTTACTATAAACGGTATGGTTTAATGTTACAGATAGAGATACGGTTTAGTATTACAATAAATATATTACAAATTATATAATTTACTAAATATATTATCAATTTTATAAATTACATATTTTAAATTTGTAGCAAAAGGTATGGATAAGTATTAAAATAGTGATAAGGTTCATTATTATAATAAAATAATAAGGTTTAATCTTACAATAAGCAGTACCATTTAATGTAACCCATAAATGGTATGATTTAATGATGGTTAACGCTACATCAAAAACAATATTGCTAAATAGAAGAAACTTTTGAAAGTTCATATACAATAAGCTCTTTATTTTTATTATAAATGGATTTTGTAATAAATATTTAATCAACGTATTTTCATCTTTAATTTAATTAAAATAGTTTTAATAAAAACTAAAGCTAAAATTTCGTGCCCACCACTTTGCAGAGAGTGATGGATAACAAGAAAAAAAAAGTGAATCCTTTAAGTTTTTCTTTTCTTTGCATAATGCACTTTTTAAAATGTTACAAAATTGTTACAGTCACATTGATATTTTATATTGTTAAAAATTCTTATTCCATCAAATGCATACATTTTAAAAAAGAATAACTCACAGGCTGTCAAAACCTTCTATAAGTGATACACCTGTCAGCTACTTTAACTGACGTTACTTCAACATGATAACACTGAAACATCTGAAAATGCATCATGACCTTGAAATAGAACAATGCCGTTTAGTGTTATATATCCAATTGACGTTCCCTTTTCGTTCTTCTCATTTTTTTTTATTTTGTGTTCAAGGCTCAAAAAGTAGGAAATGCGTGATTTGTATAATAATTGTGGTAAGAACACACATTTTTCCCTTACAAAATGCTGTTTTGACAACTCGTTTAAAAATTTTTAAAAATATTCACTTTAAATGGAAGTTTTCAGTTAAAGTTTATTTAATTTAATGGTTTATGTGTATATAGTGTTTATTCATTATGTATCCAATTAATTTTAATATAATGCTCTTTAATAATCCATTGATGGCAATAATAACAACAGCTGCATAGTAATTCTTACACAACTTTTTGCATTTTCCATTTTTTTTCTATATATTTACATTTTTAAAATTTTCTATTTTGAAAGTCCAGTTTCCTAAAATGTTGCTGCATTGTAAAAATTTTATATTACTATTGCATTATACATTCGTTAAAAATTGTGCATTATGTAATATGTACTATTAAAATTATGTATTATGTATCTGTAAAAAGCTACGTGAAATAAATGATGAACAAAGCAAATAGTTTTAAAAATAATATTGCCTAATATTAGTATTGTGAGGTAAAATAAAAATTCACCTTTTACATAACACAGTAATTTTTTTTAAAAAATTTTTATTTAATTCATTACATTTGTCTTTTGCACTAGTCATAGTAAAAGAAATATTTCCACGCTTTTTGATCTTTTTTATTTTTACATTAAACATTATTATAGCCTTAATTTTATTTTACTTAGTTTGATTTCTAATAGTGATTTATAAATAAAAATAATATGTATCAAAATGTCAAAAGTATTTCAATTTTAGAACCCAAAACCTATTTAATTAAATCTCAGTCAACAGTTTTATTTTCATTAGTTAGACAAGAAATATTATTCTTGTCTAACTAATGAAATAAAACTGTTTTAAGTTTCTTAACCAGAAAAATTAAATGTCGTGAATTTGGCTAAGTTTAATAAAGCTATGATGAATTAAAGTAGCATTTGTAAACAAATTGCTTGAAAGTGTATATAGATTATTTGTTGCACAAATTGCAAAGCAAGAACTTCTAAACTGACTATAAAAATCAACAAATTACCACAAATTAATTATTTGTATATCTATTTGAAATGACAAAGCAACATCGTTTATTGTTTATCTAATAGTTTGATTGAAATCTTTTAGTGATAAATTCATTTAGTTTAAAAATACAAACTCCTCAAGGAAAATGAGTTGCGTGAAAATAATTACATTTTAAGAATTGAAAAGTACACTTATGCTCTGCGGCTGCTGCAAGCGCAGTCCACGCTGCAGCAGACGTCTATGAATTAATGAAGCACACAATGAAACACCTGTAGCTATTGACCACTGTGCTGGCAATTGTCTAGAGGAAGCTGTACGGTCCGTCAGGGCCATGCGGACCAGGTGTCTATCATCGCGAGCTGACGTCACATTTCGGGGTCCACTCTCGGATTTCCGAGTTGTCCGACACTCGTCCGTCCACTGCTTTCAAAGACGCATCACTGTGCTGCTGTTACGCTGCACACGAGCGGCTACTGCACGATAAGACAATCCAGTTTCAGGAAGGTCGATGATTCTCCCCGTTCAAACTCTGTAAGTTGTTCAAATCTCGCTCTCTTTCATCGAAGAGGCATAAGTAACGATTGAGCTAACGTTTGCCACTAGCAGATAACCACCGATAACCATGCACGCCTCGCTACAGCCGTCTATTTATTTGGATCCATCCGCCGTTCAGAGGGCGCTGCTCAGCATACGCATGCGCTACGGATTTGAAATTCTAATCATTTGCATATCATGCGCTAATTTGCATTTCCTGAAAATTTCAGCTCACTCGCGTAAGTCCTTCATGGTGTTGCAATTTTCACAAACATGAGTTTAAAATTCTTTAACAGTTAAAATTTTTTAGCACACACACAAAAAAATTGAATCTTAGCATACAACTTATTTGGATCCAAAATAAATAACTAATTCATTATCACAATATTATTTGCAGATGTTTAGCATGTATAAAAAGGTAAAAAGCTTCTCTATTTATATTGCGCAATCAGAAAGACAACATCATCTAGATTTACATAGAATGATGCTAAGTATTAAATTAGAAAACAATTTTATAATGAAAATGTTTATTTAAAAATGGTCTATCAGGTGTTTATCATGAATCACAGGCATTTTTGATCTGATATTTATGTCAATAATTTAGATTATGACACACTCAAACTTTTTATTATGCAAAATAAAAATTTATAAGGAGACATGTAAAATTGGACAATAAGGTTAGACACTGTTAAAGGAGACATGTAAATTTGTAAGTCCTAAAATATTTCATTCAAATTATTATTTTTAAGACGACGATTAAATAAGTGGATCAATAACTAGCAAATTTCCGTTGCAAATATAAATTAAATTCAACCAAATAGATTTGAAAAACTACCCCTATTTTAATACTTTAATGTCAATTCGATAAACAATATTAAGTGCATACCTTTTATAAATGAATTAACCCCAGACAACAGTAATAAAAACAAAAAGAATTGAAAAATATTGCCAAAGTTATTGTTTTGACTAAGTATAGTTCATATTAAAATATATAATATGTATTTTAATATATTTTAAATATATAATATATATTTGTGGCTTAGAAATTAAATGAAGTTAGAAAAATCATAATTTTGAAATATACATTTTTAGGAAAAGTCTGAATAATATTTCGACATTTTATAACAATAATTTCGTAATTAACTCAAATTTTGTTCATTTTAAGAAATCATTCAAAATTCGTAGATCATTTTATATTTGAAAACGCACAGAATTTTTGCACTCTTAAATATAAAAAAATGTAGGATTTATTAGTTTTTGATTTAATCAAGTTTATATAAAATCACTCATTTACATAATCGAATAAAATAAAAATAAATTCATTAATACTATAATTAATACATATTTGCATGCATGATAAAATATTAGAATCCTTCAAATTTTTAAGTTTAAGTAAATGCTTCAAATGATATGAATCAATAAATATATACAAAATCAAGAACATGAAACACGAAAAGATATTAATTATTTCTATACAACTTTGTAGCAATTAGTTTTGCTATACAATTTGAATTTTTATTTAATTCATTATTATTTTTAAATATAAAGGAGAGTTGTAAAGAAAATCAATTGGGAGATATTCATAAAACTATAAAAAATACATATAAATTTTTTGTTTTGTGTATTTGGTACTGCAGTTCGTATAGTAAAGTATTTTTACAGTCCTCAAAATTTATAAACATATTTATGCATTTAAAAGCAAATATAATTTAGAATTTGGAGGGATTCACTTTAAAATGCTTTTAATATTAATATTTTTATTCTATCATATATCTGTATATTAAATATGGAGTATTAAAATATGGAAATTGTCCATCGAATAAAAGTATTGATTCAAGAAAATATTATTTTGTAAAAGTTTACACTAAAAACGCGTTTATGTATTTATTTTTTTTTTTCATTTAAGAAACTGCACCTTTTTGAACAGTGGAATAACAAATATAATTCTGATGCTATAAAGTTAATTATTAAATAATATTTTTAATAAATTTATGAATGCGCTTTGAATGTAAATAAGAAATAATATAAATGTTAAATATGACATATTTCCTTATTTACTTTGTTCACATTTAAAAAAAAGTGCATTTTATGTAACAAATAAGTGTTCTTCAAAATTTCAATTGCTATCAAATACATTTCTTCAGGTGCATTATGAATAAACCACATGTTTTTAAAAATATCACGTTGTTCGTTACATCATTGACTTGAAATATCAATCAATCCATTCAACCTTCAATATGTCAATCTGATCCTTATGTATTTATACCTTATCGAAGTATACTAGCTGCCTGGTTATCGCTAGCTCCTTTAGTAAATCGGAAAAGATGTTTCGTTTTCCAATGGAGGAGGTAAGACAAATGTGTGAAATAAAAAGATATTTTACAAAACGCAAAGTAGCATACATCTATATGTACGTAATAAATATTTCATTATTTAATTTCCTCAAAGGCGCAACAGCACCATGATGGGCCACGGGCGTATGCTAGATGTCATTAGATGCTTTTTTTACCAGATAGGGTTGTCACCCCAACGGCTGACGCTCTACAGTCATGTTAGACAAGGGCCAAAGATTTAAAGTGGATTACTTTTACTTTCAAATATTTTTTTTTCTTATCTTATTCACAATTATTGTTGTTTATTCTTAAAATCTTATCCACAGTTACTTTTTTTATTCTTAAAATGTTATCCACAGTTACTTTTTATTTTTAAAATCTTATCCACAATTACTTTTTAATTCTTAAAATGTCTGTGTATTTCATTAGCCCTTAAAATTTCAACTTTTATTGAAAAAAATATATTTGCAGCGAATTTATGAAATTCATTTTAACAAAAGGATAAAGCGAAAAGAAATCCACTGATCGCATTCAGTGGTTTTTAATTCACACTAGAAGTGCCAAATTTTTAAAATGCATAATTTTACGAATTAAAAGTTTCAATTAAAATATTTTCTGACTTACTATTTTAAGTAACCAGGTTAAATTATCTCTATAAATTTTCCAGAAATTAATTTATTTCTCCTTTTCGACCCAATGATTCTGTATTTGGCTTTTACGCATTGGATTGATAATTCTGTAACAGTTTTGTAGGTTTATGCGACAAGTTGACTTAAATAGCAGTTGTAAAAATGTATTGGTTATATCAATATACAAAAGAACATTGAGATCTGTGAAATAGTATAACTTTTTGAAAATATAATGTTTTTAATGTCTTGATTAAAATATTTTATTGCTATTTTTAGCGCATCTGACAAAAAATGGCTTCGTAGACATATTGGAAAACAATCCCATAGTAGTTCTGGGACAAGAAAGTGCCCAACACTGAACTCGAAAAATTCAAGAATATTGTTGAAAAGAAATATGGCAAACACTTTGGTAAGTCATCATTTATTTGATAATATATTATTTTTCTTTAACTATTTAATCACGAATGTTATCAGTTGTGTTATCAATTCATTAAGCATTAGGTCAAGAAATTAATAGCATTTAATTACTAGACTAAAATACAAAAATTAAGTCTTGAAATCTCTTTAATAAATTTACATGATGCTACAAGTAGTTTCAAAATTTCAACATTATGCATAAATTAAATTAAAAATATTATATTATCAACATTTTGTCCCAAATAACAGTACAGTAAAATCACGAATTATTTTTTTTACAGATTCTTACTGGGATTTGCATAAATGGTCGATTGAAAATTACACAGATTTCTGGAAGGAAATATGGAACTATTTTGACGTTGTCGCTTCAAAACCGTTCGATGAGGTAAGTTTTTGATAAAGCAAATCCCAATGAAATAATTAAGAATTTGATATTTGACGGATAAATAAAACATTTGATGATTGATTAATATTTTTTTTTTTCATTCTTCTTAATATTTTCTGCAAAATTTCGGCATTCTTTAGTTTTCAATCCACTGAGATCTATTATTTAGTTGTCTGACCGATTTTGACCAAATATGACCGACCTGATTTTTTTTTCTTTCATTCTTGAATATACATTTATTTTACTCTCACAAGTAATATAATTTTTAATACAATGCAATTTATTTCGTTATTTTTAATTTTAAGGATTTTAATTATTTGTTGGATACAATTAATTAATTTACAGTGGAAATTAAAATAGTCCATAGAACACTGAGCTCTTATCTGGCTAATACATTTTGTAATCACTAAACTCGAAAATATATGAAATTAAGATATTTACATATATATATATATGATACATAATTGAGCTGACAAATTTTTTGATTAATAGATTTCCAGTTTATACCTAAATCTAAATCTTTTTTCTAAATTTTGGCAGGTATTGGTCAAAACAGGAAGTGGGTTTTTAGATAATGAATGGTTCAGTGGAGCCAGACTGAATTTTGCTGAAAATCTTATGAGGATAAGAGATAATAGGATTGCTCTAATGTGTTTAGGTAATTATGGTTACCCTTTATTTAGATAATTTTTTTAAAAAATAGTAATATTTTGGCAATTTTAATTGTTAATTATGAATTTCATGAAAAAAGTATTTACAAAATATTTCTTAAATTAAAATTTTTTATTATCATAATTTACTGATTAGGTAGATTATTTATTAAAATTTCTTACAATATTGGGTTGCAATTGGTCGTCTCACCGTGTAAATTGTGGACTTTATTGCAGAAGTTTCATAAAAATCAGTTGTGAAAAACCAACAGTTAAATATGCTTTTTGAAAAAAAAAATGTGTCAATAAAAAAAAAAAAAAAAAAAAAACTAAAAAACCCAAAATAGTCTAGCTAAATAAAAACAACGTTTGTAAAGGAGCAGGACTTAAATAAAAGTTAACAAAATGCGAGTCACATTCTGCATTGAACGAAAAAACTTTGAATTTAGTTATAAATAAAAATTGAAATTAAAAATCAATATAATTAATTAATCATAATAATTAATCATTAAACATAATTTGAATTAAGAATCGTTTTATGGAAGGACAAATTTCTTTCGTTTTCATCGAAATTCTTAAATACATTACTTCTTTGCGATTTCTATTATCTTTAACTTATCTATTTTTTATATAATTGTTACATTAAAAGCCCTTTTAAAACTGAAAGAAAATTTTTAATTTTATGCAAGTTTTATAAAAGCAAAACTATATAGATTTATAAAACAGAGTTATATTGGCACTTTATAAAACAGACATGATATGCCGCCGGATTATATGAGATTTTATTTTTCTATCAGAAAATTAAAAGCGTCAAATTTTAATTTTCTGATTTAAATTTAAACGTCAGAAAGTTAGGTCTTACGAAAAAAAAAAGTTACGATCTTTCAAATTATAAGTAGGAATTACAGTACTTTGCTTAACATATTTTATTTCATTCTTGAATATGTTCCTTTTAGATGAGTTGGGAAACGAAGACTCAGTAACATTTGCTGAAATGTTCGAAGAGGTGAGATTGTATGCTGCAGCATTTAGAAAGCAAGGTCTGACAGTAGGAGACAGAGTAGCTTGTACGTATAAATTTCTTCTCTTTCAACAAAATAAATTAAGTTATTTCAAATTATTACATCCGGTATTAAATTTTGCCAAAAAAAAATTTAACAGGATCCGTAGAGATAAAAAATTGCTTAAATGTTTGGCTTAAAAATAAAATTTTCAAACCATCAATAACACAATGTGATAAAACAAGAAAAACAGGATTTTGATCTCTGTATTTCATAATTAGATGTTATCGAGCAAGCTCAGAGAGATTACAAACTCGAATAAGAAATAAATCAGTATTTATCAGTAATATTTTTCACATGAATGAATGCAATGTGTTATAGTAGTATCAATCGTATCTGTAATGACCAATAGATACGTCAGGGGTTTTTATTTTTGCATTGAATTTTCACTCAAGATAAATAACTATATTTGAATAGGACAAGTAACATTTTGTAATAAAATTAAAAACATCTTCTATTTAATAAGAATTTCATAATGGAATGTATTATGATAAAAGAACATTGTAATATTATGATAATATATAAATTTTTTTAATAAAACTGATTTACTTTATTTTTTTTTTATTTTGTGATTTTAAAAACAATGTATAATGTTAAGAATTCCTGATCTAAGTGTATCTTGGTATTAATCTCTTAAAGACTCTTAAGCTTATCTAAGCTCTCTTCAAGCTTATTTATAGTATTTTATAACTTAAATCATTCTAGCTTATAAAGTAAAGTATGGTGAATAACAAATAAAATAATCTAATAGTAAAATAAAATCAATCTTTTGTTAGAACTAATAAAATTTTATTCTACAATTCAAAACCTAATTGCATTACCCTGAAGAATTGAACAAAAATTTTTACTCGACGTCATAAGAAAAGATGTACAGAAAGAGCTGACTATATGATATGATTGCTTAAACTCTTTTATTCATAAATGCTCAATTGTCAAGTACACAATATTTTTATGTGTATTGTTTTCCTTGTTTCTTTAACCACTTAATTCTGACCATTAAAAGGAATAAATCATAATTAAAAATTAAATTAATTTTTCTTCACTTTAAAATATTTGTCATAAAGAAGGTTGTATTCTTCATTGAGTAGAAATCCAAATTGAAAGTTTTATATGCAATAGGGATACGAATGAAAACATGATGAAAACATATTTGAATGATGAATAGTAGAATGAAAAGCATATTTGAACGATTTAATAGATATTAAATCTAAAAAATAGGTATTAAATAAATTTTGACAATTTTTTTGTAATTTTTCTATGAAATATTGCAATTTTTTTAATGAAATGGATGATATATTTCTTGCATTATATAGGTATCATGACGAACAGAAAAGAAGCGATGTTTGCCATGTTAGCTACAACGAGCATTGGTGCAATTTGGAGTGGACCCCCTACCATTTCACGGAGCTCGCGTGAGTTAAATATTATTAGTGATAATATTTATGTTATTGTAGGAATCATTGTACTAGTAAAATATTACTACCTTCTTTAAGTACTTAATTTTATTAAAAGAAATAATAGTATTACTTAATAAATAAAATTGCCAAAATGTTCAAATAATAATAATACATTATTTTATTAATTTAAAGAAATTATTGATTTTATTCTGTGCCATCTTCAAATGCTTTAAATTTTAAGTGTTTACTAACTTTTTTATTTTACGCGAATTCTCTGTAATAATAATAATTACAATTCGTGCATAATTATACACTTTTATTTTAAGAAATTAAAAAAACGCACTTCAAAATATTTTCTTTTCATAATTTATAACTACAATATTTGCATGGTAGTATTATACTTAAATTAATTATTAATTGCCAACAAAATTTAGAAAATGAAAATTATCAATTGATCTTTCTGTTAGATTTAATACCTTTAAAAATTTTCACAAAATTTATCTGTATTGTTCTTTTATAAATTATCAAAAAACCAAAAATTTTGTAAAAAAATTTTAAAACTGTAATATATGTAATGTAACTGTAAAATATGTAAGTCGAATATTACCCATAAAATATTTTTGCTTTAAAAATCTTAAATCTTACTTATAATTCAATAGTTTATAATGTACATGTTATTATAACACCTGTAAAATGATTCACAAAGTGTGAATGCATATTATTAAAGCTACTTATCATATATAAAATTGTTTATGTATTTGATGCATTTGTCTAAGCATCTAATACAAAGAAATAAAAGGTATTTTTCAAAATGAAACAAATTTTCATTTTTTTTTTTTATCAACTTTTATTATTATTATTTTTCCATTTTAGCATTATTTTCTATATAATGCACATTTATATTTTATATATGTTCAAACGTTTTCTCCTATTTATGCTCTAGCTTTCAAAATTTTGAATAGATTTCATTTTATGTGTCTCTATTTTTTATAAAAAACAAAATAAATGAAAAAATATAGCTAATAACAAATTAAATAAAAGAAAATTTTGTAAAAAAAAAAACGCTTTTTAATTACTTAATCAATCATAAACTTTTAATTTAATGCAATATTTAACAATCTATACAATAATTGCTTATGCACCTTTGATGAAAAAGTTTGTTAATATAATAATTTATAAAAATATTTAATTAAACTAGAATCTATTTTGACAACACAATATTATCCTGCTAAAACATCTGCTATTTTGCAGGCAATATCAAACTTAGTGAAATTTGTGGATCCAAAGATAATATTTGCGTTAGATCATTTTCAAGATGAAGGAGAAGAAATTGATAATTTTGACAAACTAGTTGAAGCAGCTAAAGGTGAGGAACAAAATCTGAAATCGTTTAAATAGTTGACATTCTCTAAACTTTTATTTACTTATTTATAATAGAATACTGAAGTAGATGTATAATCAAAACTTATTTAATCAGTTATAAAATTCTAAATTATAGTATTATTAAAATATTCCTGTTTGCTATATGTATGCCTAGTAATATATAAGCATCGAATCCCTACATTAGTAATACAAAAAAAAAAAAAAAAACGGTTTTAAAATCCTTAATTTAATGCACGAAATCTGTCACAACAAATTTTGACTTTTAATACTTAAAAAAATAATAGTTAAAATAGTTAAAAAAATATTTTCAGTGATCAGTATAAATAAAATAACTACATCAAGCATTAATAAAATACTAAAGACATACTAAAATTAAGATGGGCATGATACAATAAGGAAGATGGGAGAAATAAAATGCATATAATTCCAAAAGAATATATATTACGATATGGAAATATGGAATGTTATATTATATCAGTCTACAGGTATGACATAACAAATATTATTATTCATAGAGAAATTGTATAGATAATATATATGTAATGTATGTATAGACAAGTAAATATTAAAATAACCTAAACAACCAAAAAAAAAAACCTCATTTAACCAACTTTAAAAATAGAATTATAATAGCTAACTGTTGTTTCAATTTAGTTTGGGATAGTAATACATATTCAATAATAAAATAATATTTTTTTTATTTAGATAAAATTTCTTTAAAATTATTTCAGTTTTTAATAATATTTAGAAACAATTGTTAATAAATAAACTATGACTATACAACAAAATATTTTTTATAGAAGAAAAAGGAAATAAATGATACACTACTAAAAATTTTCAATATTCAAATGTGGATTAATACACATTTATGATTGCAGAAATAATTCATGAAATTAAATATTATTTTGGAACTAGTATGTTTCCATACAAAAAAATTAATTTAACATATTAATTTAGTTAACTAACAAATTCAATCAATTTTTTATAAGATTTATTAGTAATTTCAGAAAGATTTAAATTTGAAAATATATATGTAATCGATGATATATTAATTTAAAATTGAGTCGTAAGAGATTTTCTAGCTCTTAATATTTAAATTATATTTACTTTAAAATACTTTTATCTCATTATTTCATGAATCTGTTAAAATACGATAGAAAAATAATAACATGAAAAATTTTTTTAAATACAATTAAGTTTTTCTTTAAAGTAAATTAATTGTAGCTAGCTAACTTTTTTAATAATAAATTTTAATAATATCTTAAAAATACTTTTCCCAAATATTTGTTTGTATTAACTATCTTTGACGTTTGCATATTTTTTTTTTTTTCAGCAACCCCAAATGTAAAAAAGTTATTGTATTGGCTACTGACAGCAGAGTATAAATCGTTTATCTGAAATCCCCAAAAGGTATATCATATTAATCATATAAAAAATAGAACAATTAAAATCAATATTAATATTAGTAAACTACAGCTGATATTAGTATGCCGTCTATTCTTCATTATTTTATTTACTTGGATTTATTGTTTGTAATTCATAAGAAGCAACCATTGATATTGATTTCAAATTTGGCTTACTCTGACTTTAGAGCATTCACTAAATGGAACTGGTAACTCTAAACTCGCTATACAGCACATTCACACAAACGTTCTTGTAGCCAATGGAAAGATTGTTTTACAACAAATTAAATATGCTTATCATTGGTGACAACAATAGAAATATATATTCTGCTAGTTTGTCGAATTTTAAACAGAACTCCATCAATTTCGGAAACAATGAATTTCTTATTAAGTCACTCTAAGCTCTGAGAAACAACCATAAAATTTTTTTCAAATAAAGCGAAAATTTATTAAAAAAAATATACTACAACGTTTAATATAAGTGCTATAATATTTTGCATTGGCAATTATTTATATTATAAAAAATCAACTATTAAAAATGATTGATGGGCATTTATATACATCATATTATATTTCTATCATTGAACAATTCCTGACTTTTAAAATAAAAATTCAATTTTTGTATCTCTAAAATTAAAATTTTTTATTTCCCTAGTGTCAATAGTGAATGTTTTTAAGCATAATTTTTCCTGCTTATTAGTGATTATTTATTATTAGTGATTTAGGATGAAACAATGATAAAGTATATGTATATTATATTTATATATTATTATAGTGACCAATCAATATTAATGTATTTAATAATATATTATTATAATAACATATGACAAGTATTAAATACCAATGACTATATATCACTTAAAAAATTTAATACTTGAATTAAAAATAACAAAATAATTATTTTATATAGATAAGATAATATAAATAAATTTTTTCAAATTTTATTTGATTTAAAAGAGAAGCAATGATTAAACTTAAAATTTTTCTGTCAACTTAATTAAATGCCTTTATTGTATGCAATTTTATAATAAAGAAGAAAAAAATCTTTTAATCTTTACAGTATGCTGCTGGAAGATTTCCTTCAAAGTGGAAAACATTCTGACGGTACACTTCCAGAACTTGTATTCGAACAACTACCCTTCGATCATCCTATTGCTATTAACTTCACATCAGGAACTACCGGCCTTCCTAAAGGAGTCCTACATTCGGCTGGTGTAAGTTAATCTCATCTTTTATTTTTATGTAAAAATGAATGCTTTTTTCTTTAAGTAAGGAGAAAATTTTATGTAGAAATCATTTTAATTTAATTTTCATATATTCCTGCAATATTATTTTTTCAGACGTTTATTGCTGTGCTTAGAGATTTCGGATTACATCTCAATTTAAGAAATGGTGATACTGTCTACACTTACTGTCCCGTAAGTAATGAAATACTTTTAAATATTATGTATTATTATTATTTATATTGTTATTATTATTATAAATATTATGAAATTAGACTTTTGTGTGTATATATATCTGCATGTGTATCAAAGCAAAATTAGTATTTTATTTAAGTTTAAATAATATGTGAATTTTGAATAATATGAAGAAAAAAATTCCTCAATGCAATTATTTACTTGCAATTATAAATAATTACTTGTTGTTTTTGCAAGTAATTGTTTTTTTATACATCAAGATACATCTAGACTCTGAGAAACAACCTGGAAACAACAATAAAAATGTTTGCAAGCAAAGTGAAAATTTATAAAAATAAATTAGTATACAGCGTTTAATATTAAAGTTAAAATACTTTTCATTGAAAAGTATTTTTATTTAAAAAACATGTATTCAAAACTATTTAATCAGGTATCAGCTGCTTATAATCTTTAAATATTTTAGTATATTATCCAACCTACATTTTCTTCATTTTTCAAAATCAGGATTCATCTTAATCATCATATAGTACTTTTATGAATAATTTTTTTTCTTATTTAATTATAATCATTCTTTAGTACTCTTATGATACTAATGTTATATTATAAAGTCTATATTTTTTAAATTCTTTCAACTAATACAGATTGTCATATTTTATGATACAAGCACGATTTTAGTTATTTACTTTTTCATTAAATTTCATAATATGTGAATTGGGTATAATATGATACAAAATATTCCTCCGAGTAATTATTTACATGCAATAGTAAACATGTTTTTGTAAGTAATTGTTTTTTTACGTATCTAGATATATATTATCTTTATATTTTAATCTATTATACAACCTATTTCAAAACCTATCAAATCAGCCTATTTCAAAATCAAATCAATTTTATCAGAATTTATCTTAATCATTACATCGTATTCTTATGAATTATAATCCAATTAATTATAATCCAATTTAATATTATTTAATTATAATCCAATTTATTTTTGGTACTCTTATAATACTAATGCTATTTGCCTATATTTTTTACAGTCTTTCACCTAATGCAGGTTGTCATATTTTTAATGATACAAGCATGGGTTTATTTATTTGCTTTTTCATTAATCGATGCTTTTGAAATCCTTCATCAAGAATATATTTCAAGTTATTATGCTACTTGAGCGGAAATAACTGCCTTTGAATGACTTTTGTTTTTGTTTTTTTAGGTCGGTTGGAGTGTGTGGGACAATCCATTCCAAGTCTTGCCCTGGGGGTCAAGTTGTTTCTTTCAGTGGAAGCGCCAAGTTCCCAAAGAAAGGTTTCACCTTGTGGGATTGCTTGTCCAAGTACAAATGCACTTACGCTTGTCTCACGCCCCGCATGTCTAGATTACTTAGAAAAGAATAATGTAGTCCCCCCGTAAGTTAAAAATAAGCAATTAATAGATATTCCTTCAGTTATACGTTAATCAAATTCTTAAAAGATTATTTTTAATATTCAAACTGATGCACTCAATAAAAATATATTGCTTTGTTCACAGAGCCTGGAATGAATTTTGATAGTTTAAAAGTGGTTGCCTTGGGAGCCAGTCCCTCTAAGATAAGAAATTTTGAATTTTTGCACAACAGGGTCAATAAAAATCTTTTCGTTTCGAGTATTTACGGTAAGTATAAGCTTCAATAATTGATAAACATAATTCATTAATACATAAGCATAATCGTAATACTTTAATATAAAATCATAATCGTGATTCTTTAATATAAAATATGTAATCATAATAATAATGTATTACACATAATCACAATGCATTACACATAATCATAATTCCTTAATACGTAAGCATAATTATAATTCCTTAATACGTAAGCATAATCATAATTCCTTAATACATAAGCATAATCATATTTCATACATAATACATAATCATAATCATAATCATAATCATATAACCATAATATTCATTGATACATATTTTTGTAAATCTTTCCGTTATAACAATACAACATAAAAATTAAAAATAAATATATCAAAAATAATAAAATCATTAGCGACATTTAAGAAACATTATAACTATTGGCATTGTTTAAATTCATCACACTGAGAACAATTTCAACAATTGCATTTAGAGTACCTAAAAGCGGCTGCCATAAAATATTTTGTAAAAATTCTGTATATGTACTTAATCTATGCATTATTTTTTTACATTTAATTCATATACAAACTTATTAATAAACAATTTATTATTTCAGGAGCAACGGAAGTGTTTGGTGCATTTTCAGGATTCGATCTCAACCTACCCAGCTATTCCAGTGAATGTCAAGTGCCTTCATTAGGAGTTGATTTACATGTATTCGACGATTTTGGTAAATTTTAATAAATATCATAGCATTTAAAATTTTAAAACATTATAGAATTTTTAGTAAGTTCAAATCATAAATCTACATTGGAAAAAAAGATGCAAGAACTGGTTAGAAGAGGATTCCTACAGTTTCTGATTTAACATTACATGTGTTTAAATGTTAAATGGCATAATTTGAATATCAATAGATGCGGCATTAATCTTTATATAAATTTCGTAACTTTTTGAAAAAAAGTTTTGATTGTATATTCGCAATTTTCCTGGTGTTTCGTTAATTTTTGGAAATTAGTATGTTTTTAAAACTGCCACAACTCAACAATATTTATCACTTTATTATTTTTAAAGTTCTATTATAATTTAAGTTATAATTTAAAAAGGATTATGATCATAATTTAAAAATTAAATATTTTTGTTCAATTATATACTTTAAGATTTATTTTCTTAATAAATCTTTTATCAGCATTTATAACAGTTTAATGTGAATTAATTACCTCTTAATATTTATAGGCAGTTTAATTCAAATTTTATTTTAAATGATAATTTAAATTGATTATTTACAAATATCACGGGGATTGTTGTTTATTAATTGTTTATATAAATACTTTAAAATTAAATTATTTTAAGTTAAACCAAAATCAATAAAAATAAACTTATTTAAAATTGCGAATTTAAATAATTTTCCTGGGGGGGAAATGGTACACAAAAAAGTAGAAAAAATTACTTTACAGAAGATTAAAAATCTAAGCAGTGTGATATCATTTTTAAATTATATTCATTCATATAAGTTTTTTGTTTGTTGTCGCTTAACTTAACCTAATAAGTTGAAGAGAGAGTTATACCCATTTAGACAATAATATAATTTTAATAAAATTTCTAGTCACTTTAATTAGAAAACTGAAATAAGCACTTTCTTAAATGCTGAAAATTGCTAATTTATTTCAATTTGATTGCCTTTTTATAAAATAAATATTCATTAGAATAGTCATAAATAATGCTATATATTAATATTAAAATAAAAAGAATGGCGTTCCGAATTTCAGGAACATCTGTCGTCGGAAAACGTGGGGAAATGGTCGTCACCACACCTACTCCGTCTTTTCCTGTTTACTTATGGAACGACAAAAACAACGCGAAACTTAAAGAAACATATTTTAGCAAATATGAAGGTAATTAACCTTGCATATGCAAGGTGTTTTCTGACATTTGATAACTATCCCTTTTTTTTTCATAAGCATTGTGTCTACAGAAATTATTACATCATTTATTATTTAGCAATTTGAATTTATTACCATCAATTTGCATGTAAAATATCATGAATATGATAATTTATATCCTTATAATTTTGTATATGATAGATATTTTTGCATAATCAATTGGGAGCCATATACTTATTTTATTAAATTGAATAATTTTTTATTACATAATAACTCCTTGCTATAAAACAATCATTCCTTAATGACTCCCTTATAATAACTAACATATTTTGTCATTAGCATTGTGACGGCATAATTTATTACATATAAATCATCGACGATTTGCATATAAATTATGATGAATCTGATTACTTATATACTTATGATTTGTATATTAGATAATTTTGCATAATCAATTGGGTCCAATACACTTATTTCATTGAATTGAATTATTTTTTTTACATAATTATTTCTTGCAACAAAACAATCCTTCCTTAATCAATCATTTATAATAAGTTCAAAAGATATACAAGAAATAAAGGTTCTGATGATGATCTTTTCAAAAAATGTGATGAATTATCAATGCTGAGGTGCGTGTTCATGTACTGTCCTTTCAAATATGACTCCAGTTTGCCTTTTTATTATTTTATTTTATCACAATTAACACAACAACACTTAACAACATACACAACTCACACTTAAGTCTATTATCCATTTATGACATGATTTCCAAATCGGTTTATGCCGATTCCAAATGAGGTCTCGTCTCAACCAATTCCAATTCTAATCTGATGCATTGTCACATCGTGTAGGAAAGATACGTGTTATATTTTTCTTTTGCAGGGACCCTTGACTCAAGTTGCCGCAAAGTTAATGGCTTGTATGATAATTATTGCCTCAAAAACATGGCTGAATAATATATCATTATTACTATATCAAGGCATATATATACAAATATTTTTATTTAACTTATTTGTATAGTTGTTAAAGTAATATTATATCGCCATAACTAAACGTTTGTTAACATTAAGCATCTTAAAGTTGAATTTGTTTATTAGAACTATAATTCTACTACATCTTTACCAGCGAAACTGTAAAAATTTATATAACTTAAAATTTATACATATAATTGTTAAATTAAATTCAATGTAATTAAAAATGTTAATTACATCTATTGAAAAGATATTTATTTATTATGTAAATTTTAAACTTCCTCTTTAGGAGTCTGAGCCAAAATGATGAAGGCTGGATTAATCCCACAACAAAAAGGAATTGTTGTAATTGGTAGAAGGTAAGTTAAATTCATTTAGGTTACAGATCAATTTGGAAGTAAAAAATCAATTAAAAAGTATATTTCTGTAAACTATGAAAACTTTGGTGCTTACTTATATTATATAAAAAAAATAGATCGCCTCATTTATTTTTGTTATACGCAAAATATATGGTATTAACTGTAAAATCGTTGCAAATTATTTATAATTGCATGAATAATTCTATATAGTTAATAAATGTCGTAAAAAAATAACATGTTAATTATTATTGTCATCTATAAGGAAAATAACGTAAGGAAAATGTACCATGCAATTTATAACTTATTAATGGAATAATGGTTTCCCAACAACAGTTTCTTTTGGATATGAAAAAAAAAAAAAAATCATTTTTACTTCGTATTATAACTTACGTATTTGTGTTTTAATTAATGTAATAAAGTACTGTTATTTTTGCATGTTCTCGTACATAAAATTATTACCTGTAAAACTTGTAATACTTATTTTAATTTATTATATTTATTGTATTATTATATTTATTATATTATATTATTTATTATATTATTATATTTATTTGTATTTATATATTTTTTAAATTTATTGTTTCTAAATCACCTGTAATATTGCCACAATATTTAATGTAATATTGCTGTAATATAGCCATATTAATATTGGCTATATTTAATGTAATATTGCCAATATTTCTTTTCAGTGATGACACATTAAAACAAGATGGAGAACGATTTTTGCGCAGGAGATGTATATTTCGGAAGTAAATATTATATTCTACTTTACAGGAATATATATATACACACACACCTTATATTTTCATTAAAACCTCGTACTTTTATAAAAATATAAATTTTATTTCTAAGACATATAAAAAAAATCATTTAATTTATTTAAATTTATTTGATTCTGTGAAAATGTTCCCTTATTTCAAAAATGCGTTTTCTTCATTTATTTCCTTTACTGGCCTAATCGAAAAATTAGACCAACTGTAAGAAGCATAGACGATTGTCTGTAAACAATAGCTTCTGCTGCTGTAAGGCAATAAATTTATTTAACTCTCTAACAAAGATGCTTTCAAACAAAAATTATAGCAACTTCCATGGTGTAGACCAGTGGTCTCCAAACTTTCCAGCCTTAGGGCCATACTTATTACTCCAGTAAGAACCGAGGGCCAAAACCGTTTTAATTTTTCTGCCATTATCTATAATTTCTAGACCAGTCGCCGAGTCGCTGTGAGCGAGCATACGCTTGTAGTGTAGCATACGCTTGTCAGTGAAAAATCCCAATTACATAAATCTCATGAATATTTTTTTTTTGCAAGGGGATAGATACCCCGCGGTTTCATTCGAGTTAATTTAGCTTTTCCGTTCCTGAGGGATTTTCGGGATAAAAATCATATGTTCGATTCAGGATATATATATTACAAACAACGATATGCATATATATGCGAAACTCTTTACCCCAACATAACTACAGAGGGTAACCGCGGGATATTCACAAGTTTATAATGTTAGTGGGATTCATTTCAATTACTTGTTAGTTGTTATGCTTAATTAAATTTTCCATGTATTATGCATATTAATGCTTGTCATTAACCTACAAGAATGTTGGCTTGTCATTTACCTAGCAAGTCAATAAAACCGAGTTATTATCATTCTGTGTTTTTTATCCAACTTATTACAGCAACAATAAGCTATTCGCCTCGCGGGCCGGATTGATGACACTGGCGGGCCGGATTTGGCCCGCGGGCCGTAGTTTGGAGACCCCTGGTGTAGACTAAGCATAATATTCAAGGCCAACAGCAATTAAACTGTTCTATTTCCTTTTCTAAAATACAGCAAAAAATATTAATTCCTTATTGTCTGAAGAGTTTTAGCAAAGTATAAGTCACTACTACTATTTTTTAGTTGATAAAATGGAAGAATTGCAAGATTTTATCTGCGTGGGGCAAGATCGGTGGAATGGAGAAACGAGGGCGGTGCTCTTCGTCAAAATGAGAAAAGGGTACGAATTTACAGAAGAGTTGAAAGAGAAAATTGCTGAAACTATTAAAAGAGAAGTATCAGACGATTACATACCAAAGCTGATGCTCGAAATACCAGATGTACCAGTAAGTATAACAGCATCTACACTTTTTAAGTGACCTTAAATTACAAATAAATTGTTTTTATCAAAGTTACCTTAAAATGGAATTTTGCAGATAAGCAATAATTATATTTTTATTAGTAAATAATGAAAACATATGTCTTTGCTAAAAATATGCGACAGAAAAGTGTGAAATTCGATACTTTTATACATCTTTTTCCGATATTAATAACAATAATAATAATTTTCACTTGATAATACAGTAAAATCATTCAATGTGTTTTCATTTAATTAGTGCAGATGTGTCTATTTATGATGGTTCACGTAAGTATCAGACCATCTACACTAGTAATCAAAATTAAGAAATTTTTGTATGCTGTCAATTTTATCAAAAAGTACTGAACGAAAAGTATAACTAGTGGTCGTTTTATGTAGAGAAATAGACTTTATAAGAACTCGTGACAATTTACGCGCTTTTTTTCGTTTGCATACAATTTCGTGGGAATTTTGCAATATTTCTAAAATTCAATGGTAAACAATTAAAATGAATATCCACGCACATTTGGAGGATGATATATAGTGGCGTGCCATAGGGATATTGGAAGCAAGTAAGTCTCAAGTATAAATCATTGGAAAGCTAATTGAAACTCAGAATCGTGTAAATTTATAAAAACAATTAAAGAATATTGAATCCGTTGAGATAATGTCTGTTCAAGGATGTCCAGGTGCCACCACGACTAATAGCGATCGATATTTAATCATTAAAAGATATTAACCATTATCGATATTATCCATTATATCGATATTTAATCATTAAACCATTCACCATAATTAAGCTACAAACTTTTTTCTCAATATTTGGCCACAAGAAATTATTTCCACAACTCTAAAAATAATCAATTGTTTCAATGTGAACATATGTCTATTTTATGGTCTAAGAACGAAATGCGTGCAGAGTTTGCGAATGAACACTAAATCTATTTTCATAGGTGATATGCGTTGTAGTCATTATTTGCAAATGCTAATAGATTAGATTACTAACGGTCTGTATGAGTTGTTACTTTGCATGACTAATCGGAATAATTCTGGTTTAGGAGATATTCTCTGAATATATATTTTTTTAATTTCTGCTTCAATTTGTCAAATAAATGTAGGTCAACTATCTCAGAAAATTCACCTTGAAGGTCTTAAACAAACTCCCTTCTACTCATTAGTGACTATTATAAAAACATAAATTTTGAATGCTTTAGTATTATGCGTTAAAATAATCATTTACAAATATTTAAGTATCTTTTTGAAATAATTTTTGTGCATCTTTTTTTAGTACAATCTGAATCATAAAAGGATGGAGAGTACAATAAAGAAAATCTTAGCAACGAATGCAATCCCAGAGGTATCCAATATAAAGAACCGTGAGAGCTTACAATACTATTTAAATATACCAGAAGTACTTAGTTACAACGAGAAATAATACAAACGTTATCAAAATGTGTGATTTTTTAAACTTCCATGCTAAATAAATAACAGAAATTTGTTTTGCACTAAGAACTTAATAATCTGATCGGCTGTGTTTTTGCAAAACCTACATACAAGAAATTTTAAGATATTTTGAAGCCATTTGAAAATTTAATGATGTATGAAATACTGATAAAGATAGCAATAAAGTTGTTTGTTTTTATGATTTTGTTAATTTATTCTTATATATAATGTCTATTTCTATGGGGGTTTTTCTGAATTAACGGAAAACATAAAAAAAAAAAAAAAAAATTGGAACGTGAATATAACAATTAAAGATGCTTTCCAGATAATTTTAATTAATTCGACTAAATCATCAAAAATGCATACAAACTTAAAAATTCAACTTTTTAAGTAAATAAAATCAAAATTGTATAAAAATTATAATTTTTTATAGGCACTATTTTTTGCTAATAAATTTGATCGTATGTGTTCACACTATTCTTATTAATGTTTTTAAAATAAGCAAAAACGTCGAATGTATTATTATCGGACTAAATTTTTCTAAATCCGTTAGCTTATTACTTTTTCGCAACGAAATATTTTTATTCTATTTAATTGTACACCAAAACGTGTTGTTTACTTTTGTTATACTATGGCAAAGATAAAATGAACAACCTCCCATATAATTATAATATACTAAATTATTTCATTTTGGAAAAGAAATGTTTTAATTAGGGCCTGAATGGCCGAGTGTCTAGCGCTCTGGCGCTGGGTGCCAGAGGTTTCGGGTTCGAGTCCCGGCGGTGCCATGAATGTTTGTAGTCGTTCGGAATCCACTTTTAAGTTGTAGGTCCTGGTCTCCTATGACTGTAAGAGCGTCACGTAGCTAAAGTCAGACTTCTACCTACGGGTGCTCCATCAGAACAGAAGCTGCATCCTCTTCCCTCCTTCCATGAGGGACACGACAACAACAACGTTTTAATTCAAAACAAATGCTTTAATTTAAGTTACAGGGATATTCTTTACACTAATTTTTTTTTTTTTAAATTATAGAAAAATTTACTTACAATGACAATTCGGCAGACCTGAATTATTAACTGCCATTTTGCTTCTTAACAGAAGAAATTAAAATAAATAACGATCAAAATATGATATGAAATTAATGGTGTTTCCCATGTAAAATTTGACTTGAGATAAGAATTGTAAAAATCAGAATTCAAATTGACAATATAACCAGTTTCACTTAAATAGAAAGCCCTTTTTATAAATGACTTATGCATTTGTCATTTAATATCGACATAAATAGTTTAAACAGATTCTGCATATCAAATAAAAGTGCAATCATAAAGCTTACGATTTCCTTGGTAATGAACTATGTTTTCTTTCTTCTATTTATCTGCAATGAATACTCTCCTTACTTTTCAAAATCTGTTCGTATTATTTTGTTAATTTATAAAATAAAAGGAGTGTCGGGGTCTGGGGCAACTGGATTGTAACTGGGTATGGTTGGATTGAGACTCGAGACACAAGTTTGAGGACTCAAAGCTTTATTGACACACGCATAAACACCACACACATACAATTAGTGAAATACAACATTTAACATGTAATAACAGATTCGTGGAAGAATCCCACTTCTAAACCGAAAACCCGATACTAAACTACGAGCAGGATGCGCGAAAGATACTTCCTTACTGGGTGAGAGTCTGTAGGCCAACTATTACGCAGGGGTTGCGTTAAATATATTTCCTCTCGGTATGACAGATCACCAACTAAACTTTTCTCTGCAGAAGCGCGGATTATTTCCTGTCCGGTGAAAGTTTCGAGGCCTACTAACCATTTCTCCTGAAGCACTGCGTAGGAGGAAACCCGATTACAAAGGCTTATTTTATTGATAGTTGTTGATTTTTAATAAAAATAGAATTCCCATTGCATTTCAAAGTGAGATGGTAATTACACAAAATATGCAATATATATTTAATAGAAGTTTTTTAATTTTCTAACCTTTATACATCTGTTAAACCTTTTCATAAACATACGAGTATTTTAACTTGAATTAGATTTTATAAAAAGTCTTAGGCAGTACATTCGAATAACTTAAATCAAAAACACTCTCTACAGATTCCTTGTTTCTTTAAACCAGGTGTATCCAAACTTTCAGCCTGAGGGCCATACTGCTTACCCAGTAAGTACCAAGGGCCAAAACCGTTTTAATTTTTCTGCCATTATCTATAATTTCTAGACTAGTCGCCGAGTACGCGCTCTGAGCGAGCATACGCTTGCTAACTACAAACTACTGTCAGTGAAAAATCACAATTACATAAATCTCATTAGGATTTTTTGCAACTGGATACCCTGCGGTTTCATTCGCGTTCATTTAGCTTCTCCGTTCCTGAGGGATTTTCAGGATAAAAATCCTATGTTCGATTCAGGATGCATATATTCCAAACATCGATATACATACATATGAGATACTCTTTACCCCAACTCGAGAGTAAAGGCGGGATGTTCACTAGTTTATAATGTTAAGCAGGCGCGGATTCATTTCAATTACTTGTTAGTTGTTATGTTACTTATTAGTTAAATTTTCTGCGTATTATGCTTGTCATTAAGCTTTACTTAGCAAGTAGATAAAACCAATTATAATTCTGGGTTTTTTTATCCAACTTATTACAGCAACAATAAGCTATTCGCTGTCGCGGGCCGAATTGATGACACTGGCGGGCCGGATTTGGCCCACGGGCCGTAGTTTGGAGACCCCCTGCTTTAAACCAACAATAAAAGCATTATGAAGAACTATCTGTTTACCCAGTGGTGCCAGGGTATTTATTTTCCCTAAATTTTGTCAGACAGGATAACGAATGCAGCATAAAATTGATTTGGTAGGCCTTTTGGTAATAATAATAATGCAATAGTAAGGTATTGGTAAGGCAATAGAGTAGCAAAAAAAAAAAAGAATAAAGGGAATTTTAAAAAATAAATGAGTCGTTATTTAATATTCAATACGATATTTTTATGATATGTATTATGCTAGTGTTAATTCAAAAACAAAATTTTAAATTTTAAATTAGAATAAATTTTGTTAAAATTTTGAAATATTTGTAGAAATTGGTTTGCACTGGTGTTTAAATATACATATTCAGAGTAAGATGGTAATGAGTTACTTTTTTAAAAATGAAAAAAAAAATGGTTTCTTCAAAACTTCATTTAAATGTTAAACATGTTCACACATTTGCAAAATAAAATTTAATTTATTATAATGGTTAAATGATTTACAAAGTTCAATGGGAAGGTAGTGGATTAATATTTAAAATATTTGAATAGACTTAATGAAAATTCCATTGAATGAAGTAGAGCTATATGTTTGGGGTCATCTTTTCTATGTGGATGTAGTTCATATTGATATCTATTTCATCTCAAAGTTTGTACGAAAAAAATTTTTAAACATTCAGTACATGGTGTTCAGAAAATTTTATCCATAAACACAAATAATAAGAATTATTAGTTTAAATAGAAATATTTTTTTTTTTTTTTGTTCTAATGCAGCTGGCAAACATTTAGACAACTTGGTATTAAGGCAAGCGCTTCACAGACGTACTCACTTTGCATTACCCAGGGGCCGCGTGTATCTTGAAGATAAGCCCTGGACGCGGAGTAACAACGCCCCCGAAACGCTTTACGATCCTATTAGGACCGGCCTACGGTTTAAAGTGGATTCCAAACCACTACAAACATCCATGGCACTGCCGGGACTCGAACCCGAAACCTGTGGTACCGAGCGCCAGAGCGCTAGCCGCTCGGCCATTCAGGCTCCTTTTTTAAAAAAACAAATAATATTCCATAAGTGATAAATTTTTAACATAAATGTGGTAGCACAAGTGTAGCACGTGCTCCCGCTGTTATATCTCGGGATATAGATCAGAGTGAAAAACGGTTAATTTAAAAGGTCGGCACGGCATAATTAAATTCAATAATACAAATCTTCATGAAATAAAACTTATACGCGTGAATTCCTTAAATAAAGGAAATCTTTGGTGAAATTTTGTAATGTTAGCTTATAAGCAAAGAAGGTGGAAGCAAAATTCGAAGAAAAGTATTGTATAAGGTATTAAACATGACAACAAACAAACTCATAAGAAGAAAGTCAACTTGAGTATACAATTCATGGTCAAAGTTCAGAAGGCGCGATTCTCACTCGTTCCAAGCGCCTTAATACGAGTGACGTCATTGAGCGATAACCGCCTAGAATGGTGGTTATCGCTAACCTGTGTTGGCCCGCGGTCCGTTGTTTGGAGAACCCTGGTCTATCCCATTCATTCATTGCTTTGTTTCCATATTTCACACATTACCCCTAATGCTCTTCCTCGCTACCCTTATAAATCGGGCCAGATAAGACTACTGCACCTTCTTCGGTTTTTTTTATGCTAAACATTTTTAGATTTACTTGGGCATCTACTTTTCAATTTATTATACTTTTATTCTCCTTTTATTATGTTACTAGCTTATATTATTTTTTTTTCTAATTCAGTTGGCAAAACTTATACAACTGTCTTCGAAACCTTAAGCCAAGCGCTGCACCGAGGTTAGTCACTTAGCACTACCCAGGAGGTGTGTGTAGTTTGAAGATAAGATACGGACTCTGAATAACAATACGACGCTCTACGATCCTGTTAGACCGGGACCTACGGTTTAAAGTGGATTTCGAACCACTATAAACATCCATGGCACCCGAAACTTGTGGTACCGAGTGCCAAAGATCTAACCACTTGGCCATTCAGGCCCCTAGTTTTTATAATAAGAGACCCTTTTGCCATTAAACATTGCACCCAATTCAGTATTTCAAAATTTATCGAATTAAATTATTGAAGTGAATTAAATTAGAATAATATATCTCATAATTGTAGTAAGAGAGCCAGACAGCTGAATGACTAGCGCTCAGGCCCTCGGTGCCACATATTTCGGTCTCGAGTCCCCTCAATGGCATGGATTCCTATAATTGTTCAGAATCCCCTCTAAACCATAAGTTCTGGTCTAATATGACTGTTGGTCGTAAGGCTGACAACCCTACCTCGTAAAAAGAAAGTCTCCCCTCTCTTAAAATCTGCCAGTTTGAAAGACGGCTTTGGAGCAACATAGGGCTGTTGCGTCGTCGTTGAAATACATTTTAAATAGCTAAACTTCCCATTTAATACCACATCCAATCTAGTTTTCTCATCATTAAATTTTAGAATTTTTTAAAGACCCTTATTAATAAAAATTGCTATTTGATTACATTTTCGTCATTCATATTTTTCTCTGAACTTAAAAGAGAGGGAATTCAAACTTTAATGCACAAACACAAAAATATTTTAACGATATAGCACTACATCCACAAATAATTAATTAGCAGTTCACGATCCTAATTACTATTTCATAACAATAACCCAAGATTATTTTGTCAAGTAAAAGATTACATCCATTGAACAGAACTTATTTGTGGAACCTGAAAAATTATTTATTATGTGTAAATTCTGACGTCCGATTTAAACAATGAATGACACGGGTACCTTGTAAAGGAGAGTGGAATATACCACTGGTAAAAAAAATATGAAATATTTCGAGAAAGAGCTTAAAAAATCATTAATACTAGTAGTTATTTTAATATAAAAATTAATACGAGGAGGAGATTATTATACTCATTATTCATTTGGCGATTAGACCCTTAATTTCTTGACAAACATTATAAATTCCTCAAATTTAGTAATATCTTAACTTATTTGATGATAAACTTTACCAAGAAACTTAATTTATAACATCGTGCGTGAAATGAATCTGTTCATAGATCTTTCTTACCGTAAACTTATATTGTCTATATTTTAAATTGCATATCACAACAAATCATTCATCAATGCAGTTTTCCATGTATTAATTTTTATAATTATTTATTCAATTTTGTTTTTTAAAGTTAAAATTAAGAATTATAATATAATTTTTGGCCAATTTTGGCATAAGAAAGAAAGCATTTAGATAATTTTTTTTTTTGGATATAAGAAATGTATAACAAATTCGACAAATTATTTTATTTTTATTTTGATATTAAATATAAATACTTCATACAATCCTAATCTTTCCTACTTGTGTTTATTTGTTAGGTGCCGGATAAATTTTTAGGTTACGAGTTACAATGTATTTACTCATTAATATTCTTTGGTAATTACATATTTTATATTGAGTGATGGCAATTCATTGTTGTCCAATGCTATATTGCATAATTCTCTTTTAATATACAAAATGTGAATGCAATTGCCTCGATGATCCTTTAGATAACCTAGTTTTACAACATGCAGATGTTTGAATAATTTTATTTCTTAGAATGTGTAATCATTTTAACTAGACATTTCTTTTTTTAATGATATTTTTACACCGTGATTTAATTTTTAAAAATATTCAAGCATTTAATATTGAAGATTTTTTTAAATGTTAAATTTAAGAAATAAATCATATACATTTCATATGTTAGCTGGTGAATAAGTAAGGTATGTCTGGATTTATTTTTAATTTTCATCTTTTAGTTGAATTGTAAGTTAATATATTCTTCTAATGTTGTACATTATACATTCTATTTTGAAGTCATTTTCATTCTGTCAGTGCTGTCTATAGTCAAAAACAAAAAAAAGGAAAAACAGTTTCAAGTGTTTTCTATTCGTCTAACATCTGACGTGAACTTTTCCTTTTAAAATGACACTTGTGTAGACAATATGATTGACATTTAAATACCAAAATTTTGTTCTATCCTATATATTGAATTGAAATTCAACTTTCTTCCTTTTAAAAATATTCTGTTTCGTGTTTATTGATTAAAATTTAACAATGAAGGATATAAGCAATGGTATCGGTAAGTTGATTAATAAATTTTATTTTTAAGTATTAAACAATTTGATTTTTTATAAGAATTTACATTAGTTTAATATGTGCGGAAATAAAATTTACTACTAATACAAATAAATAAAAATTTTGAAATTCTGATATATTTAAAATTTTATTATTTTAAACATTTTCATATATTTTCTAAGATTACTGCCTGGTTTGTCATATTAATTCAATATTTAAAAGTTTATTACTAATAAAGTAGCATTTTATAAATAATAATAATGTTTTATAAGAAGAATTAACGATTTAAGAGATTCTAATTATGTAATATTTGTCTCATAAAATTTACTTAATTAAAATCATTTTTTTCTTACTGCTTTTATATTATATGCATAAATAAGTGAATCAGCTTTTAAAGTACGTTGCATTAATTCATTTCATTTTTATGATAGTTTCTAAGCATCTGTTAGTGGTTAACAAGATAGCAAAGTATCTTTATTTAATTTTTTAAGTTAACATAAATGCCATGGTCTCCAAATAAAACACACATACTTCTGTGGACTTTAGACACCAACTTTTTTTTTCAAAAACCAAACGCATTCAGTCGATATTTACATTTCTTGCACGTTAAAACAAGCTCACGCCCAAGTAGACGAGGAAGTTATAATTCCTCTGGCATCAGCTTACATTTCCATTTTTTTATATTCTGGTAGAGTCACGAAGCAACAATTCATAAAAAAAATATTTTAACGAGACATAATAAAAACAAAATGTTCTGAATGTTCTTTGAAGTAAACACCATTTGAAATTTTTTTATTATTAAACTATTGATATCTGTAATGAAATTATCATTCTAAATAAATCATGATTATTAATGGTATTCTCTTTTAAGTGCAGTGTTTCTTATTTCTTGCAGAAAAAAAAAAAGAATGTCCCAATGGTTTTGTTGATTCATTTGTTAATGATCCAGCAGTTATTTGGGACAAAAAAGTGCCCTGATACAGAGATGGATAAATTTAAGAAAATAATTGAAGAAAAATACGGAAAGAAATTCGGTAAGTTATCAGAAACAATGGCTGTTTCACTTATTATTCAAAAAAAGTTTGTGCTAATATTTAGACTCCTGGGGCCTGATGGCCGAATGGCTAGCGCTCTGGCGTTCGGTACCACAGGTATCGGGTTCAAATCCCGGCTTTGCCATGGGTGTTTGTAATGGTTCGGGATCCACTTTAAGCTGTAGGTCCTAATAGGATCGTAGAGCGCTGCGGGGGACATTGTTACTCCGCGGCTTACCATCAAGTTACACGCGCCCCCTGGGTAATGCAATGTGAGTAACATAAGTGCAGACGTTATGGCGAAAGATCACGGTCTATTTGCCAGCTGCATTAGAAGAAAAAAATATTTAGACTCCTTAAACATTGATTGATAAAATTGTAAAGAAATTCATTTAGGTTTGATAACAGTAGTTGTTTTTCAATTTAGACATTTATCAAATATTTGTTTGAAAAAATAAATTTCAAATAATTTTTCAATGTCATGCCAATATTTTTATTCTTTTATAAGAACTTGGATGTTCAATATTATTTTATATATTATAATATTTTTCAAATGTTGTTAGGAAATTAACATGATGTTTGCACGATGATTACTATGATTAAACATGATGTTTACTATGATTAAACTTCTTTTACAATCTGATTTAATACTAAATTATTTAATTTTACTCTAGTGATTAATTCATCTATTCATCAAATATAATAAATTACGAATCACTCATGAAAAAAAAATTGTTTAAATAAAATTTTTGGAAAATAATAACTTTTTAAATTTATTAAAGTAAAAAAAAACGGAGGATAAAAAAAACATAAATGCATTCTTCGTATAAAATATACTGAAACATTATGTTTAAAATTATATATTTAGAATTTAATATATTTTTATTCTAATGCAACTATTTATAAAAACCATAAATAATTATCATATACATTAAGTTGTTTGAAATTAATTATAAATACAATTTTGAAAAAGTAGAATAATATACATCAGAAAAATTATAAAAATTATAATAAATCTAATATTTATAGTTATTTCATTTTTAACAATTGAAAAATATTAATCTTGTATTATATATGAGAATGCGTTTAATGAAAAAGGTTAATTTTTGTAAATAAAGAACTTAAACTGTTTTTTCTCATCAATATTTTTCTTTAAAAGGGTGAAAAATGAAATGTCATTTATTTCAAAACTATTCAATGTATTTAATTTTTGGGGTATATACCTTAATTCACTTTAGTATATAAAATAAGTACTTATTATTTATATATTAGTCTTAAAAATTATTTTTCTTATTATCTTAAAGAAATGTGATTTAAATAAAATATTTTATTTTCTAAAATTTAGCATAAATCATGTTAATTTGATTCATCTTTGAAAAATACTTAATACATCCAAAATATGAATTTATATTCATTTTAAGAATGTATTTTTAAACGTGAAAATAATTACTATTTAATACTTAAAAGTTAGCATTCCAATGTTATTACAATAAATCGAATTTTAAATAAAGTTCTTTAAATAAATGACACATGATTTAAAATTAAGTAATTATTGCTGTATTTTTTTTAAAAAGAAATAGAAAGAACTTTCTGCAATATACTTAAATTTCTCATGAATTACTAAACATAAATTATTTATGTTAATAATGAATACAAATAGAAAAATTTACATAATTAGTTTTGAAAAACTTTTTAACTCATTTAACATGACAAAATTATATTTAAATTTTCACATAATTCATATAATTTTTTATAGGCAAAATAAGATTAAAAGTGTTATAATGTAAAAATATTAGTGCAATACGTTTATATTAATATCAACACATTATGCCTAGATTAATATTAACACATTATGCTTACATTAATTTTATTAACACAATTTGCTTACATTTATTAACACAATATGCTGATATTAATATCAACACATTATGCCTAGATTAATATTAACACATAATGCTTACATTAAATTTATTAATACATTATACTTACATTAATTTTATTAACACATTATGCTTACATTAATTATAATAACGCAATGTACTTATAATAATTTTAAATTTGTAGCATGTCTCAAAAATATAAATTAAATTTTTATGACTGTTACTTTTTAGATTCTTATTGGGATTTTCATCAGTGGTCTGTTGAAAATTATACCGATTTTTGGAAAGAAATGTGGCACTATTTTGAAGTTATTGCATCTGTACCATATGAGCAGGTAATTTTATCCATATTTGAAAATAAATAAGTCTTTTAAAAAGGCAATTATTGCATAACATGACATTATGGAAATTAAATTCTCGTTCCAATCTCATGCTATTGAGTTGTATTACTATAAACCTCTGATGAGCAAATAGAATTTTTATAGATATGTGCTCATAATTACTTTTAAGCATTCGTATTAAAGTATTTATGTCTACAAAAAGAATCTAAATGTTTTTTTTAAGGTGTTAATAAAAAAAATATAGATTAGTTATTTTTTTTAACTTTAAATGCTTCGCAATTTATCAAATTGGCTTCTGTATTCAGCTTGTTGTCCAAACTGCTGTAAATAATTATTTCATACAATTTAATTATTTATTTACTTATTAAGAATTTCGAATTTATTTATTATTTCTTTTTTGAAAAAAATATATATTTGAATATTTACAATTTGTATTTTGAAAAATTTGCTCAATAAGTATTTTAGTTCAAGAATAATCAACTTAAATCATATTTCTTTCCAGGCTTTTAAGAAGACCGGAAAAGGTATTCTGGATTGCGAATGGTTTCCTGGAGCTGCCTTAAACTACGCCGAAAATATTTTAAGGATTAGAGATGACAGAGTAGCTATCATTTGTCTTGGTATGTTGAAGAATAAATTAAGGATTACCAATTTAATTTCAAAAATTCAGTTGCTATTGGAGTTGCAATGATGAAACTTTATCTAAACTAGGCTGTCATTTTTAATGATGGTTAATTTAAAAAATTACCATTGAGAACTTTTTAAAAGATTAGAATAACTTTAAATTATATTGGGATATTTTATATTTTATATAAAAATGATAAAAATTCACTTATGAGAAAAAAAAATTAATAAAATTTCAATAGATTTAAAAATTTCTAAGAAAGATTAATATTTGAATTCTCATTAATAAATATGTCATTTTTTTTTATATCTGCAGATGAAGTAGGAAATGAAGACAGTGTGACCTTTGCAGAAATGTATGAAGAAGTAAAAACTGTACGCTGCTGCATTCCGAAAACATGGCTTGACGGTTGGAGACAGAGTTGGATGTGCGTGATTTTTTTTTTTCTTTCATGAAACTATTTAATCACATTCGCCTAATAATAGCATTCGCTTTTTTTGATAGCAGCATATTCACGGCGTCAGTTTAGTTCTAATTTTTCGGTTGTCCACTCATGTGGCAATAGGCTTTTAAAAATAAAATATTAAGGTACTTACGTATTAACGGTACCTTGACGACAGATTGGCGGTTTTTAAGTGTCGCCAATCTAACAGCTACTAAGGTTACCAAACCAATAGAATAGATTGGGGCCACTTAAAACCGCCAAATCTGTAGCTGCGGTTGGCGCGTGTGCTCTTTATTGGCGCAACTGCCTCCAAGGTACCGTTAATACGTAAGTACCAATATTAATTTGTGTTAAGAAATTGGAAAAAAATCTTTAATTTTTTTTTATTAATTAATTCGACGGAAGGATATATTTCAGAGAAATATGAGTTCTCTTCTATTTTGCTATCATATTCGCGAGAAGATGTAAACAATTAACGCCATCAACAACAATGCTAAATTACTGTAATACCCATGGGCATTCGAAGTATTAATCTATCGTCAATTCCTTCATACTCACTTATTTTAAGTCACTTTCTGTATTGCTCCAGAAAAACATGGAAAATGTTATCTGGTGAAAGGTTAGTTTTGAGAATATTCTAAAATTTTCAGCAAAAAAAAAAAAAAAGTTTGAGTTCGAAATTCCTTACTCCTTCTTATGTCTGTGGGTGGGAATCCCTCCTTTTATATTTCTTTATGAAAACTATTACACTAAAAATAAAAGTATCCCCTCTATTTGATTTTTGAATTCATGTGCAGCAATTAACATATTCCTAAATTTATTGTATTAAAATTTCGCTAATTTATTACCTACAAAAATTAGGTTACGGATTAAATATCAAGTTTTCTAGAAGTTATATTTTTCTGAGCGCTTGAAGTTTCCCTTATGTAAGCTACTATTATCTACTTGCACAGGTTATATGTCCAATAGAAAAGAAGCCGTTTTTGCAATGCTAGCAGCGACAAGTATTGAGCTATTTGGGAGGTCCTTTACCTTTCTACGGTTCTCGAGTAAGTAAATCCTTTCCTGGTGTTATATCAAATAGAAAACTGCACATCCGATATTTGCATCCGAACTGCACATCAATTTTTTATCACACTATACTATAGTGTTTTTTATTTATGTATTAAAAGATTTTCTAATCTTCAGATTTTTAAAATTTGATATAAATTATAATATAAAACCAAGCATTTATTGTATTACCAGGACTTCTGCACATTTTACCTAACTACATAAAAGAAATCAGCGAAACATTTATTAGCTTAAAAATTGCATTAACTAAAATGTTTTTCTAATTAATAACTTAACCTATACTTCAGTGACTGCTTCAATGTAATTATATTGGTTTTATGGTTTTGTTTATTTGTGTTGTTTTGTCGTGAAACTTTTGTTCTTTATATGTTCGAGTTACATCAATATTTTAAAATAAATATCGATGTAATTCTCCTTCGTAATGATGATTTATTATCTTTAGGCCGCTTCAAATATTCTTCAACTGATGGATCCAAAAATAGTAATTGCCGGAGATTTCTTTCAAAGTTACGGAGAAAATATTATCCAATTGATAATTTAGCTTCTATCTCAGAAAGTAAATATATATTTTTATCTAACTATTAATTCAGATTTATTTTTAATTTAAACCGAAGAAAAGCGTAGTTTTAATGTGATATTAAAAATATCCTACAATATTTTAATATAACTATTATATTAAAATTTTGTTTTTCTTATTTTCTGAAAAAGAAATTATTTAATTTAATTTAGTTTATTCAATGAATATATTCCTGAACTTACGTAATGAATGCATTAATAAAATTCATAATAACATATACATTAATGAAATACATTACTTACCAATACAGTAACGAATACATTCCGAAATTGTATTGATTGTGACAATTCCCTTTTAATAAACATCACTCATAAGAAGTGTTATATTTCGATGTAGAATTTAATTTTTAAAATTTTTTATTTTTATTATTTTACAACATCTATTTAAGTAATTAATAATTTTTTCTTTCTTTAAAATATTTCATAAAGTTTTTTTGTTTAAAATAATTCGCTTTCTTATTTCCTCCCTTTCATATTGCTCACTTCATACCATTATTGAGAAAAATCAGCAAAAAATTAAATTACAAAAAAATATTCATGTTTTTATTAAAAGCAGTTTATACTCCACAGTAAGTCATTTATTAACGTAAATGAAAAATGCTGTAAAGGATTTTTTTTTTATTTAAAAAAAAAAAGTTATTATTTGTCTATCTTAATAGGTCTTCCTAATATGAAAACGTTAGTTATAGTACCCACTGTTGAAGAAACTTTATCCAAAGATTTATCGAAAATTCCAAAAAGGTAGTATTTCATTCCATTTAAATGCACGTTTTAAAAAGTGACTGAAACTTTAAAAAAAAATACTTTTCAGTTTAAGACTTTAGCTTTTATTTCAAAGTTAGAAAAGTGGAAAGTTTTTAAAAATTTAATTTAATTTAATTTTTACTAAAATTTATTTTAAATTTATTTAAATTAATTAAGTAAAATTAATTTAGTTAATAAATGTAAAAGAATTTTAAACAAATTATTTTAGATATTAATAAAAATTCTTACTTTCATATTATAGTACAATGTGATTTAATATATTTATCTAACAAATTACTTTGAAAATTACAATTTTTCAACTACTATTTCTAGCAGAATCTATCATTACAATAGTTATTTATTAATTTTTAAAATATACATTGCTTTTTGTTTTATTAAGATTTGCTTTAATTTGAAAAACATCTTAAAACTTTTAACATGAAAGACATTAATAAAAAAAAGTGCGATTGAGTATACGAATTCGTTAATTAAAAGAAAATACTTGACTATATATAAATTATGATATTAATTCATTAAAATTTCTAAAATGTACTTTTAAAAGTAAATTTCAGAAATTCCAACTTTAATTTATGTAAATTTTCTTGATCAAAGCACCTTCCATACAAGAATATATATATATATATATATATAAATTTCCAATGGTAGGCTACAATAAGTAATAAAATAAAAAAAGAAAAAGAACACAAAGAACACGAAAACAACAACGAGAATCGAAAGAAATCACATAGTGACATGTTGAGCCCATAAGGGCCCTAGCCTCCCAGTAACGACCCTACACAGTAGAGAGGAAACAAGTGCAGGGCAGACAGGAAGGTGAGATGAATCCATGTCCTCTCCAAGACTGTAGAGCATGCATTTTGGGCTTGCAAATATTTTCATACGAAACAGATGATTGGCCATACAATCATGGCCCGTCAGGAGTCTAAAAAGGGCAACAGCTTTAAACCTGGGCTGATCAGGGATGTTTAAAATAAAGTTAAACCAGGTTTTAGATGAGTTGCCTTCAAGTAGATTATCAGATAGAGTGTTCCGAAAAAGTCTCGGATCATCAGTTTCATCGAGTGAAAAGAGATGTCTTTACAAAAAGGTTTGGGTGATGGTTGTTCCTGTTTTGGCAAGAGAATCCGCCTTCTCATTACCCAAGATCCCACAATGGCCTGGGATCCACTGCAAAACGATATCCTTGCCTTTTGAGTCAAGATCTTCAAAACAAGAGATGCACTTTTCGGTGGAAGTAGACTGAAGTGCTAGGGAGGATTTGATTGCCAAAAGTGCTGCCTTAAAGTCAGATAGAATGACTGCTCTAGTAAATTGTTCTGTTCGGCACTGCAATTGAGTTAGGGCAATACGTAAAGCTTCGACTTCACCGTCGTAAGCAGATGCAAAACAGCCGACAGAAGCATAAACAGAAAACAGGTCGCAGAAAACTCCTGCCCCGGCATTTATTCGCTGTTCCATCCGGGAGCCATCGATATAGATTCTCAATCACTCCGATTCGGGTATAGCTCGTTGATAGTTTCTAGGAAATACTCCTAAGAACATCACAGCTAGTATCTAATTTTCGGACAGCGGGAACAAGATCGGTGACCATATTAAAAATTCGACAGTCTAAGGACTGCGGGTGATTGGCAAATTTTCAAACTCGGAATTAAGGATGAGTTACTATTCGGCAGGAATCCATTGCCAAGACTGTAGATCATTTAGCCGACTAGGCGTTGCCCGAGGTGCACCAACTGGGAGGTAGATCTACGTTGCACCCCATATATATATATATGAAATATTACACTCATGTCCATAAATTAAGGATAATGAAGTTCAGACAAAGAAAGAGACAGAAGCAAAAACAAATTTGACTTATTTGTAAAGTCTATTTATTAAACAAAAGGTACAGAGCAAAAAAGGTGCTATATGTTTGACATAATTAATAAAAATTGCGATTTTTACTGCCTGAGCAAATTTCAAAAAAAAGAACCTATTTACAAAAAACAGTATAACATGGTTGGTATGATGGTTAATAAGGAATATGTCTCCCGGACGATGCAATACAGGCCTTACAACGCCTAGGCATGCTGAGTATCAAATTATCAATTTGATCTTGGGGAATATTACACCACTCATCAAGCAATGCCCTCCGAAGTACCGGTTGACCGGTGGGAGGTTGACGGACTACAATTCGTCGGCCAAGCATATCCCACACATGCTCTATTGGATATTCAAGTCCGGTGAGTATGCTGGCCAATCCATACGGGTGATGTCCACCAATTGAAGGCATTCGTCTACAATGTTTGCACGGTGAGGACGGGCGTTGTCATCCATAAACAGAAATTCAGCACCCATGACGCCCCGAAACAAACGTACATGTTGTTCCAGAATGACATCCCGATAGATGTTGTCTGTCATCGTTACACTCTGAACATGCAGGTCAGTTCTGGAACCAAGAATAATTCGTCCCCAAACGAGCCATCCTGCACCACCGTAACGGTGTCGTTCAATGGTGTTCGTTCAATGGTGTGGTAACGGGTACCTGGCGCTCTTCATATGAAAGTCCGGCGAGAATCAGACTGCAAACTAAACCTGGACTCGTCGGAAAACATCACACAAGATCAATGTTGCGGTGTCCACAATGCATGCTCTCTACTCCAGGTTAATCGCAGGCGACAGTGAGTTGCGGTAAGTGAAAACACATCTGACAGGCCTACGAGCATATAGACCAGTGTGCCCTAAGCGTCTGTACACGGTCTGCCTTGAAACTGTCGTACCGGTAGCTGAAGAGAGCTGACGAGACAGGTCTGATGCTGTGCTCCGTCTGTTTCTTTTGGCAGTAACTGCTAAATACCGGTCCTCATTCGGCGTTGTAACTCGGGGGCGACCTGTGCTGTAACATCTACTCACATTACCAACATCTTGGAATCGTTGCCAAAGCCTGGAGATGACACTCTGGGCGATTCCAAGTTCCTCGGATACTTCCAGCTGTGTACGTCCACATTCCAGTCGTCCGATAATTCCACCACGTAAAAAATCACCCAAATGCTTCCTTTGTGCCATAACTATGCGGTTATTGCACTGAAAGGCTTTAAAGCGCTTGTGAAGAATTTTACTTCTTTGCCACCATTCCTTATATACCCCTCTTTTTTGCTCTCGTCATTGTGACGTACTATCCGCGCCATCTGGTGGTTTCCTGTAATTTGCATATTCTTCTTCAAGATGTGTGTGATAATTCTACAGGTGAAATTTTTATTTTTAGAGCAATTTCTGTGTGATTCTGAATTATTATCCTTAATTTATGGACATGAGAGTAATAATGGATGACAAAGTAAAATTTATTATTTATCTATTACCTCTAATAAATTTATTAAGTTCATTAAATTAACGGAACTACTTGATTGTCACTATTGCCAATTATGTATTCTTCATTTTGATGGCTTTTTCCTTATATTTTAAGTAACGATCTCTGATTTAGCTGAATTGATTAAACTTTTTACAACCTTATTTCAAGCATTTCCTTTTTACTCAAAGTTTTATGTGGTTTATTAGATCAATTTTAAAAAATATAAGTAGATATTTAGTATATATTAGCAATGTTTTCAAAATGAAAATACTTTCATATTTTGAAATTTAATGATAAATATCAATATTTGACAGATTCGTAACAATTCTTATTTTGTACTTATCTTCATAGTATGTTTCTAAAGGATTTCTAGAAACTGGAAAGATACCCTGACGGAGAAGTACCAGATATTATTTTTCGAGCAACTTCCTTTCAATCATCCGATATCCATAAATTTCACATCGGGTACCACGGGTCTTCCCAAAGGGTCGTGCATTCAAAGCTGTAGTAAAGTAATATTTTTCGCTCTGACATTTATTGTTTTTTATTATAAAAAACACCCCTTCAAAAATTTTAATTCATCTTAATTACATGAAACTTCGATGGATGGAGTTTCGTATAGCAAATCCGACTTCTAACCATTGTGCAACCTGTTGGTGCTCAACAGCTAAACTTTCTCCAACTGTGGAGTTATATCGTCAAAATTCTGGAACGTTTGTCGGCTTGTGCTCATCAGTTCTGGCTGTCTATCTGGCTAGAAAATGTTTGATGAGTATAAAGATGATAAGTAAAAATGATACTCATGTTCAACTGCCATTATTTTGTATAAATGTAACCCTGGAGTGCCGTGGAAAGGAAGGCAAATACAATAAGACGTACAGTATCGTCAATGTACTCTCGAGCTGTATAAATGTTATGAATGGCATTCAAAAGAACCAACAATCAAATGAGATGCTGTCCAAGATTAAAAACTTCCGGTTGTCCTCTTGCGAGATGAATGGCAGTCAAAAGTTACCCTCCACTTGTTGTCCTGGACATTTCCAGACGCGTCTTCACTGGTCATCGTAGCTCAAATCACATGTTTGTCATACGCCAAATCAAAAGTTTGTACAGTTTTGAAATAATATTTTTTTAAGTATAAAAGGTTTATTTTCAGGGATTAGAAAATATTTTTAACATATTTTCTACATTTCTTCTTAAAAAATTAATTGATATTCACAGAATTTATTAGTAAACGAAAAATTTAAAAATGTTTTACTGTTCTAAAAAATTTAGTTTAGTTTTATTAAATTTAAACTAAAGAATAAAGAAAGATGTCAAAAAATGAGCACAAGATTTAGTTGAAATAAAAAATCTTAAACAGCCATGTCCATCCTAAAATTTTAAAAATATATGTCTTTATAAAATATCCATCTTAATGATTTTATTTATTTATTCTATAAGATATTATTACAATATCATTGTAGCATTTCAGACACTCTTTGTTAATTTTTATGAAAAGATTATTTTTATAATTGTTATTGTTATTTAAAATTTTTTTTTTTTTTTCAGACATTCCTTGCTCTTTTGAGAGATTTTATTTTCCATCTGAATTTAAAAGTGATGACACAGTCTATAGCAATTGTCCGGTAAAATATTTTTATAACATAAATGCTTTAAAAATTCTTTTATATTTCAATGAATGATTACTTTTTTTTACAATAAATTATAAAAAGAAATTGTTTTCGTAGAAATGTATTTTAACCAAAATTTTGAAGTCTTTAATTATTCATATTTTTTAATTAGAAAAAAAATATCCCTTTAATATTTTGTCTAACTTTATAACATTATTTATACATATTTCATATAACAGCTTTTATTGAGAAATATCAGGTGGTAGCAGATCATATTAATTATTTTTTTAAATTGCATGGTAAAAAAAATTATTATTTTAGTATTCAGTTTATTTAATTATTATTTTTATTTGTGATTATGGAAATTTTATTAAAGATGTAGGAGATTTGAAACTTCATAGATCATATCAATACACATGAGATTATATAGAGATATGTAAAATTTTTATTATTTTTGACTTGTTTATAAAATATGATCCTTAAAAATATAGTTTGCACAATAGTCAATTTTAAATTTAATTTAATTCATAAAGAGATGACTTTAAATAAAAATTTGTCATCCGTATCTTACAATAGCAAAAATAATTTATTCAAACATAATTTATTATCACATTTTTGTTTTTAAGTAACTTTTGCCTTAGGTCTTTTTACGACCTAAAATAATTCCTTTAGTTCTTTTAATTGCTTTTAATTTTATTAGAATCGCTATTAATATTTCTTATGTTTTTATTAGAATCACTACTAATATTTATTATTTTTATTTTATTTGTCAATTAGTAATTTACTGACACTTGACAGTAAATCATCTCTAAAAATTAATAATCTTGTTTTTTTCTTGATCTATTTATTTTATTTAGAGATTTTAAATTCTGAATAATGCACATTTTGTGTTATAACAAACGCTTTCTTTTCTTTTTTTAATGTTTTGGTCGAAATTGTTTTCGACTGGAATCAAATAAACAAATAAATAATAAGAAAATTAAAAATTTTTTAAATATAATTTTCATGTTATTCAGAATTATAATACTTTTTGATCATGAAAGCATAAGATACTGTAAGCGCTGTTGTGTAAAGATTGGTTTAATAAGCAATCTTAAATATCATTCTAGAATGGTTCAATTGAATAAGATGTATTTTGGGTAATAAATATTGAAAATTAACAAGAATTTTCATTGTATTTGCAAAATAAATAACAGCACATTAAAAAACGTCTAATTATTTGTAGAATACATTATTATTAAATAAAAGAAAAAAAAATTCTGTTTACTAAAAGTAATCTCTAATAAGAAATCGAGCAATTTGTGAGGAAAGTATTAGCAAATTGTATAGAATTATGAAAAGATAAATTACTTTGCCATGAAAAAATTTTTTTTTTTTTCTATGTCAAAAAATTTAAGCTGTTATTTTTTATATCCTCAAAGG
The DNA here is from genome assembly GCA_021605095.1 of Caerostris extrusa. Lineage (NCBI taxonomy): Eukaryota > Metazoa > Arthropoda > Arachnida > Araneae > Araneidae > Caerostris > Caerostris extrusa. Next base: position 42,218 of record BPLR01017465.1, read on the forward strand.
GAATTATGGAATTATGGAATTATAGAATTACGAAACTTATTTAAATAGAGTCTTAAAAATTTGTTAACATTTGTTATTATAATTTTATTTAATTATTTCAGGGATGGAGTGTCTGGGATTATCCATTCCCCACTTTGGCATTTGGGGTTAAGCAGTTTTTGTTTGATTTTTGATGGTTCACAAAGAAGGCTTCAACGTCTGGAGAAGTACTATACCAAGTACAAAATAACATACGCCTTCCCCCTTTCAACCACTTACTTCGACGGCCTGGAATTGATGAAAGTCTGGTGTGGTATGTATATTAAGAAATAAAAATTATCGTTTAAATAGAGTTTACCATTATTATTACTATTATAAGCATCAAAATGGTTAATAAATTTCTATTAAACTTTTTCTAATACTTTTTAATGATGCAGTTTTCAATAAAATTGATGCAAAAATAAATTTAGGTGACTACAAATTTACAGAGAAACAAAATAAATTTACACTATTATGGATTTAGAATATCTAGATGACTATGAAAAGGAAAATCTTTGTTTCAAGAATTTATATATATGCAATATTTTATTAAAAATTATGTTATTTTAATATCAATAGTAATCACCCCATTGGGACCTGATGGTCAGTGACTATAGATGTTTTGTAGTCATTCAGAATCTACCTTATGCTGTAGATCCAAATCTAATATGGCTGTTGGGCTGCTGGAACATCACATGTTTCATAATCCGCCATCAGGCAATCTTTGGGGGCAACATCTCCACAATGGGGATTGTGCACCATTGAAGAAGAATCATGTTGTTGCATCAGATAGTCTTTTAGCAGTTTTCTTATATAAAATCTTAGTATTACGAATTTGTTTCATTATTAATCAATTTTTACGATTTTCTAAAAATTTTAAATTAATGGATTTTTAAAATTAAGTTACAAATTTATGTAAATTATAAATGGTAACATTAGTAATAAAGTCAATTTGCAATAATTTATTTCTTTTTTAGAACCTGATGTGAAATTTAACGATTTGAAAGTTCTAACAATGGGAGCCAGTCCAGTGAAACGGAGAAACTACGACTTCATTTATAAGAAACCTAAAGACAAGGATTTTTGGTAGCCAGTATGGAAGCAATTATACTATCGTTATAAAGAATTTTTACTTATAGTATGAGATATGATCTGATGCATTCCTAAAAATTATAACGAAGTAAAAACATTTCTCGCCTCTTGATCGTGAATGAATATTTTGGATATGCGAAAAAGCTCTGTTCAAAGTGGGTGCCGCGCGAGCTGACAATCTACCGAAAACAACAACGAATTGATGATTCTAAGCAGTGTTTGGAGCTGTTCAATCGTAATAAACCCAAATTTTGCGTCGATATGTGACAATGGATGAAACATGGCTCCATCATTTAACACCGGAGTCCAATCGACAGTCAGCCGAGTGGACTGCACGTGATGAACACTAAAAGCTATAACTCACATACTAATAGTGCAACAGCTGTCAATTTATACTTGCTACGTGTCTTTTGAAGGTTAGGGCTAATTAAAAATCATATGGATTTAATACTAGTAGCGCCATCTATGTGTCAGCCTACGAACAGTTCAGCCCATCTGTTAAATAAACCAACAAATTTAATATGCTCTTTAAGAAATAATTAAAAGGATTTCGTTAATTAAAAGGATACAGTATACTTATATGTTATCAAATCATCAGACAAAATGTAATGTAACTGTGCCAAGGATATATTTCTTATCATGCTAAATATTGCAACGAGAAAATATTATTGGTGAAATTGGTGGTACCTGACACGAAGTTCCAACTTTCAAATACCATATATATTTTTAATAAATTTTATAAAATTCTAGTATTAAATTTGTATTTTGTTTTATTTCATTTTTCTATCATTTTAAAATCTAATACATTTTTTAACTTCAAAAATCTACTTTGCTTACTTTTCTGCTATGCTTAATTTTTTTTTCTTTTTTTTTTTACAAAATAGTAAAAAGTAAAAAGTACTTCAACCTTGGGGATAAAGGAATTACGAAAATTAAATTAATTCATTCAATATAATAAACTCATAAGAGTTTAAATGCTTGATTTAATGAAAAATTTTAATTTAAATAATTTTATCTTTGGAAATATATATTTAATAAACAGTTTATGTTAAACATTTATCACTTAGGGAATATTATTTGTTTTTTAAAAAAGGGGCCTGAATGGCGGGCAGCTGGCGCTCTGGCGCTCGGTACCCACAGGTTTTCGGGTTCGAGTCCCGGCTGTGAAAAGGCTGTGTGTAGTGGTTCGGAATCCACTTTAAACCATAGGTCTCAGTCTATTATGATCGTAGAACGTTGCGGGGGCATTTCTGCTCCGCGTCCGTGGCTTATCTTCAAGTTACACGCGCCCCCAGGGTAATGGAAAGTGAGCAAAACCTTAAGGCATCAAGACCAAGCTGTCTAAGTGTTTGCCCAGCTGCATTGGAAAAAAAAAAAATTTAGTTAGCGTGCATTCCATCTTAAAGTTAAAAAAATACATAACCAAATATTTATTTCAAAATAAAAATTTCTTATGTCTTATAAAAAATTATTAAATATTTCTTTTTTTCATATAAATGTATTTTTTCTATGCAAATTCATATGAATGTAGGAGCAACGAAGTATTTGGAGATTTCACTGCTTTTGATTTCAACACACCATCTTATATGGGCGAGTGTCAAAGTGCCAGCATTAGGTGTAGATCTTCATTGTTTGATCACGAAGAAGGTAAGTTTAAGATTTCAATAACTTTTACAGTGACTAAAACATAAATAATTTAATAAGTGATATCTCGTAGTTTCACATATTTGAAAGACTTACTATCATTCACACATAATATTGACGATATATTTGTAATAAAAGAAGTAAAGGTATTCGATTTCAGTAAATATTGAAATAAAAATAATGGAATACAAAAAGGTTATTAATTGATATCAAATTAACGCTTCAATTAAACTCTTCAATTTTTGTATATATCTTTCCATTTTTTTCTAAAATAAATAAAATATAATATTTATTTTAACGAATGGGATGTAATAATAGATAGATGAAAAAATGATATATAATACTTGGATACTCTTTTAAAATTGTACTTATGAAACAAGAAAAAACCGAAGA